>VHZZ01001924.1:36545-55482 GCA_009801015.1 Silene noctiflora
TTAGCTTGTGAACTCGATGCTTGCTCTCTTGACGGGATTTAGCTAATGAAAGCTATAATTCCTACAAATTACACTAAAAGCATGCAAGACATCTATAACACGGGATTAGCTCAACATAACACTAATAATAGTGAAATAGCATGAAAACCGAGCTAATATAGGGGATATAAACATGTATAAAATGGTCTAGTCACTTAGGTTAGTTGTATCACTTGTACATATATGACATATACTTGCATTTACTTAGAGCATACATTCGTGCATATCATGCATTGCATCTTGCATTTGTATTGCAATTTCCAATATTGAAAATCCAAAAACATGTCTTTTTAATTTCCTTTTTCCTACTCCTACCTTGTACATTGAGGACAATATCCAAAAAAAGTATGGGGATGAGAATTTACATTCAAAAATTTATAAAAGTTTGAAAAAATTTGAAAATTCTCAAGAATATGTCGTTAATTTTATAAAAACAAAAATCCCTAAAAATTTGAAAATTCCAAAACCAAAAACATGTTCTTTCTTTGAGTAGAGTAAAATTGTATATACTTGTGGTGCTTTTGTTCTCTTCTCACATAGGTACAACGCTCCATTTGAAACATTAGCAACGAAATATAAAGACCGCGTGGTATGATCGTTCTAATCCTATTTTCCTTCCATTTCTTTTTATTATTCATATGAAGAGGATGGGCTTACATGTCAAGAAGGATGTTGTATATTTTTTTATTGTGGTTTTTTTAACATGTGTTGTTAGGAGCTTGCATTTAGATTATTTGTCATATAGTTGGTATGAGCATGCACATTACTTGTATATATGTAGTTGCATCATGGCATGTAGTTGCATTAGTAATAAAATTTTGTGAAAATGCCAAATAGGAAAGCTTGATAAGTGTATATAAGTCCCTTGTAGATACTTTTTATCCTTAAGACTTTGTTTACTAGAATACACCCTAGGTTGTGCCATACTAGTATCTTTTGTCTCATGAGCTAAGGCCTAGTCAAGGGTTTACATGTGAGTCACCTATCCAACCCTATGATGTGATATGAACTTGGTTAACTTGTCTAGGGGACCTTGAATGACTTGGTGGTTTGGCAACCAAAAATACTTTTCATTAATAAGTTTGTATTGCTCATTTCAAAGATTTTGTTATGTGGAATAATTTTAATTGTCAAGGAAATCTCAATGTTTTGAAATTGTTGAATTGCCGAGAAATTTGATGTAGGTGTACCACTTCGATGTGCTTTGGAGAGGGATCCATTGAATTGGGCCGCCACATGGTTGTGAATTCAACCGCCCAAAGACAGAGTGACTATCACTCTAAAAAAGCTATTGTCTAGAGGTTAACCGGTTGCTTAAAAAGTGATTGTCGAAAGCGAAGGACATTAGCAAGCAAGGGACAAACCCCATCTTAAGTTTGGAAATGTGAAATGCGAAAGTTGAAATGAGGTCAAATTTTGAATGCTAGTCGAATCCACTTTTGTTTGATGAAATTAAGCACTTCATTCCGAAAAGCTTTTTTAATGCCACCTTATTGAGCTTGAGACGATCCTGGGCCTTTACACTTGTAGAGAATCGAAGATTTGTCATGTCATATGCCACTAACATCATATGGATCATCTTTCTGACTCATCTGATCGCCCATGACGAAAGCATTTAGCGATTGTGAACGAAGGTAGCCTAGTTTAACACCACTTAGAGGTGACTTGTTTGTATCCTCTTGGACTTAGTGGCTTGGAGAACGACTATCTATAATGGAGTGTGTACCCTTATATTGCTTCTCTTTTAGTAGAATTTCCGCCACTTAGATGATGAAAGTGGTTATTCTTTTTGTAGATCCATTTTGTCAAGCTCCGCCTTGCCTTACAAGAAGGCATTCTATCTCATGGATGTCTTGTTGTGAGTTGAAGAGGCGGAGTGAGACCCGCTAATTGTCTCACATCGGCTATACTATTAGAATACTGGTCATAGTTCTAGTCACCTCTTTACTTGGGAGGAGCAAAGGTTCGGTTTGGGGATATTTGATGTGACTCGTATTCACGTACATTTAGTCTCCTAACTAGCCTCGTTCCACATGCTTCTATGTGATTATCAGGGTTGTTTCTTATCTTTAGCTTCCTATTTACTATTATATGAGGTTTTGGTGCTTTTGTAGGAGAAGAGCGCTAACCTTGCTTGATTGGAGCATTGCGGAGCTAAATTGATCGCATCCAACGACCAAGCATCAAACACAAGACCGAGAATAAAGGCCTTAATTAGTCAATAAAAAAAGTTTTCAGGCAATGAGGAGGAACCCCCACGAGTCCAGACCAGCCCCCACGATGTAGGGGGCATCCAAGCCAAAGCAAGGAGGAAATAGGGAGAGCTCCAGCGAGCTCTACCCAGCTCGAGCAAGATGACCTTCAGCTCTAGCGAGCCAGCTGAAAGGATTTCCCCCATGCAAAGAAAGGAGCCGCACGAGCTACTCTAGCTCTAACAAAGCTTTGGATTTCCTCAAGGGGCCTAATCGTCATTTAAGCCTTAGTTAACCCTAAAGCTTGTACTTAATACAAATAGCTCATGTAATTAGAATAAGAGAAGGACACATCATCTTAGGGACCTCATATTAGCTTAGACTACTCTCCAAATAGCTTAATTACATCTTAATATTTCCTTAATTATTGTTCAAGTAATCTTAGATCTAGTTTGGTAATTGAAGAATTCTTGGGTTGGTATTAAAGAATTCACAACTCTTCATCATCAATCAAAGTTTTCTTCTATTTTTCTTCCATTTCCTTTGTTCATCTTAAGTTGGTATAATTCCTTTACTCTTAAGTAATCCTTTAACTTATCCTTTGTTATTCATTTTACTCAATCATCATGGTTATGCTAGTTAAGATGTTTGACACCCTCTATGACATGTTTACCATGTTGATATGTGAGTAGTCCTATAGCTAGGGTTAGTGGGGGATTACGGAAGTAACCATGGGTTAGATATATGCTTAATGAGTTCATATGAATGATTGTATGTTGTGTTTTCAACTTATGCACATGTTGTGTTTGATAAAATGCTTGATTGACAACCTAACATGATTCCTTATCTTTTCAACAAGACTTGTAAGACATAAACTAACTCAAGGATTGTTAGAACATGCGTATAGTTGAATAGGGAAAACCAAGTCGTTGTAGGTGTCGTAAGCTATAAACCAACTCGACTCCGAGACCTAAATCTCTCTAGGAATTGTAAGATATAAATCAACTCGATTCCAACACAACTATGATTGTTTCTTTGATTCATTATTGTGACTATACCATGATTCCTCTATGAAACCATGACACCCTAGTGTTTGGTAATCATTTGCTTACATCTCTATTTACTTGCCTTGTTATTTCATTTGTTTACATTTTCGTTACAGTAGTTTAGTTTACATCTCAAACCCAAATTATGACAAAAGACATAACTACTTGCATTTATAACCATTTGATGAACCGTCCCTTGGGATCTGATCTCTACTTACTACTTCCTAGTTTGTTAATTAAAAATATTGTTTGATAGCTTTGACGATGAGCCTTTATCAAGTTATCTATTTTCAATTTTGGGTGTATTAGTGAATAGTTATCTATTTCCATTTTTGGTATATTTTTGTAGATACCCGTATCTGTCAATATTGGAATTTGCAGAAAACCCGACAAACACCCAACGATGATAAGGTGACTTGTATTATGAAGTTGACACTGCCTATTGGGACTCGTTTTACGACGTAGAATAGGATTCGTTGACGAATTATTTTATTGATTTAAATGACATTTTATCGATTTAATATTTTGGTTTTATATTAAATGAATTTATTTGTTTTGAAATTTGTTTTAAAAGTTTTTGGTTGTTAACTTTTGCAATTTTATAAAATAATTAATTTTTTTCTTATTTATTTTACTGAGAATTAAATTAAATTTGATTTGAAAAATCACTTTGGAATTTTAAATCGTTTTATAAATCGTATTTGAAATACTCAATTTTTTTACGACGGTTTTATACGCGGTTTCAAGCTTGTTTTCTTTACGAATTGGGCACGATTTTTGATGCAAATTTCGATCCATCTTTTACTTCCCATAGAAATGTTCAAAACCACCCTTGACCCAACTCCAAAGCCCAGCCAAATCCCCTCCAAAAACGAACTAAAAACAGCTTCATAACCAAACTCGTTGCCCAGTTTCCAGCAGCCTAAATTCGTGTTAAACAGCCCTGAAACCACTACCAAAGCCATGCCCATTAACCACTACTATTAAGACGATATGAGAGGAAAGGTTGATCTCATTCATATGCCAAGGTTGGCTTATATAGTTACAAAGTATCGTGTGAATACAATCGAAATAATATCGCTAGATATGTTAATAACTGAATATATGATAATATCAAACGAGATAATATCGGAATATATGATATTCCTAATACCCCCCCTCAAGCTGGAGCATGAAGATCAAGGATGCCCAGCTTGCAGAGAAGAGACTGAAACTGTGGAGCGCCCAATGCTTTGGTATAGATATCGTCTAGTTGGGTCGTAGTAGAGACATGCGCCGTCGTAATTAAACCATCAAGAATGGCATCACGAACAAAGTGTCAATCAATTTCGATGTGCTTTGTCCGTTCATGGAAGATGGGATTTCGTGCGAGGTCTATGGCAGATTTGCCATCACTAAAAACTTTCATTGGAATCGGTAAAGAGACATCCAAAGTAAGAAGAAGACCCTTCAACCATTTCAATTCACACAAAAGATTGGCCATGGAGCGATATTTAGCTTCCGCTGATGAGAGAGATACCGTGGTTTGCCTTTTTGTTTTCCATGATATAGGGGAGCCTCCAAGGAAAATGAACCAACCCGTGATCGATCGTCGGGTATATGGGCATCCAGCCCAGTCAGAATCACACCAACTGGAGATAGAAAGGGCACTATCGGCTCGTAATAGAATGCCTTGACCCAGGCTACCCTTAAGGTATCGAACTACTCTTAAGGCCGCTGTCATATGATCTTATCGAGGTTGATGATGGAAACGGCAGTGAATGTGAACAGCATAGGACATGTTAGGCGTGTCATGGAAAGATACACAAGCCGTCCTATAAGACGCCTATAAGGCTCGACATCGTCATGTAGAGGGCCAGTAGCTGCGCCGAGGGTGTGGTGCTACTCAATAGGAGTAGTGGCCGGGTTGCAACCAAGAAACCCGGTCTCAGAAATAATGTCAAGTGCGTATTTGCGCTGGCTAACGTAAATTCCCTCGGTGTTGCGAGCTATTTTGAGACCCAAAAAATATTTGAGAGGCCCGAAATCTTTCATATGGAAACAATTCCCCAAATACATCTTGAATTGTGCAACAGCGGAAGAGTCATTGCCCGCAATGACAAGATCGTCCACATAAATAAGGATGAAAAGACGCACCTGCCCTTGCGAGTAGGAAAATAAGGAATAGTCGGAATAAGATTGTTTGAAACCATAATCTTTTAGAGTTGTAGTGAGCTTGGCAAGCCAACAACGAGGTGCTTGACGGAGCCCATACAAAGATTTTTTTTAAACGGCATACCTTCCCGTCTTTTCCTTGGCCAAAACCCGGAGGTATTTTCATGTAAACTTCCTCATCCAGATCTCCGTCTAGAAATGCATTGTGCACATCCATTTGGTGTAGTTCCCATTTATTTATAGCTGCGACGGCTAAAAAAGCACGTATTGTAACCATTTTGACGACGGGCGCGAAAGTCTCTCCATAATCCAAGCCTTCCACTTGATGATTTCCGAACACAACAAGCCTTGCTTTCAACCTCTCAATGGTACCATCGGATTTGTATTTAATTTTATATATCCAGTGACAACCAAGGGCTTTTTTATCGGGTGGTAAGGTAGTAAGCGCTCACGTTTCATTACGTTCAAGGGCCTCAATTTCATTGGTTATGGCATCACACCACCCCTTATCACGTATGGCATCTTTGAAGGTTGGGGGTTTAACACCGGCTGTGACGGCTGCAAGAAAATGACGATGCTTTTTCGAAAATGAGTGACAATCAATATAATTTGCTAAAGTATAGGGCGTACATGAGGTCGACGTAGGAGAGCTCGGTGTGCTTGTCGGCGGGGATGGACTTTGTGCGGTGCCAAGGACATAACCACGAAGACATGAGTTAGGAACTTTTTGACGCCTGCCTCTCCCAAGTTCTACATCCAAGCCCTCCTTAGCTGCTTCCCCGTCATCGGGACCTGACCCCGTGACTGTACCTGACTCGCCTGCCCCTGCCGCTGGACCAGAATCCCCTGCCCCTGTTCCCGAATCAGACGGGTCATCACCCGAGCCCGTGGTGGGTTCATGCTCATCATCAGAGGTACCGTTAAACGGATTGTCAAACTTAGGAATGGACTCTTGATCACACGGTTTTGGGACATCATGGGTATGAAAAGGAAAGACTGTTTCATGAAAGACAACATCCCGGGATACAAAATAAGACTCCGTTTCAAGATCTTAAAGCTTCCATCCCTTTTTATTGTGAGGGTATCCGACGAAAATACATTTACGACCTCGCTTCGCAAATTTGTCACCCTTTGTATTTTGGTTATGGGCAAAGCATAAACACCCGAACACCCGTAAATTAATATAGGATGGTGGTACTCCAAATAAATACTCATAAGGCGTCTTATCATTAAGTAAAGGAGAGGGAGTACGGTTAATTAAATAGGCCGCACAAAGTATTCATTCTCCCCAAAAAGATTTAGGTAAATTCCCTTGAAAACGAAGTGCCCGTGCCACATTTAAAATATTCCTATGTTTACGTTCTACCCGCCCAATTTGTTGAGGCGTGCCAACACAAGAATTCTCGAATTTAATGCCGTGAGAAAAAAAATACCCGGCCATACAATGGAACTCCGTTCCATTGTCACTGTGAACGGTTTTATTGACGTTAGAAAATTGGGTAACAACCATATTGACGAAGCTCATAAACATGTCGGTGACTTCGATTTTATCACGCAATAGATAAACCCACGTAGCGCGAGAATAGTCATCCACAAGTATCAAAAAATATTTCGCCCCACATGACGAAGCAATACGATAAAATCCCCACAAGTCACAGTGTATTAATTCAAATAAATCCGATGCACGCTTATTGTTATTAGTAAAACTATGACGATGTTGTTTGGCAAAGTGACACACATCGCAAACCAAATTCTTATTGCAATTGAAACTACGAAAAGAGGGAATGGTCTTGACAACTTTATCTGACGGATGGCCCAGACGCTGATGTCAAAGATCAAATGTACCTTGCTCAGCTACACTATTCACCACCAAAGGTTGCTCCACCGCACAAATCCAATATAGTCTATCCCGCAGCTCACCGGCTCCAATCGTCTTCCTCAAGGAACGGTCCTGAATTAAACAAGAGGTTTGAGCAAATTCAAAACAATAATTAGCCTCTGAAGTAAGCTGCGAAATAGAAATTAAATTGCATTTCAAACTCGGAATATAAAGAACTGTTGACCGAACCCATCGTCGTGGCGACGACCTGTTGACCGTTTGGAAGACAAACAGGTCTTCCCAAAATAGTTTGGGAATCCTCCAAACACGAGAGTGTTCCTGTGACGTGATTGGAGGCGCCCGTATCGAGTATCCAATTACACATACCATTAAGACGGTCTGAAGCGAGTAAAGAATGGACTCTAGCGCCTGTCATTAGAGCATTGGCATGAACGACCTGTTCTTTGTCACGAACAGTCCCTGATCCCGAGGAACTAGAACCCGTCCCAGCACCACGAGACCCGCTTGCCCAAATCCGACGATATTCGACCAAAGTGCGTGGCCTGTCATCCCACCATTCGGGAAACCGGAGAGATTTGAAGAAACAGTTGGGAACCTCATGACCTCATGTTTCGCAGCAGGAGCAGAACAATTGACGTTGTTCTCCTCGTTCCTTATCCCGCAGCGGCTGCCAGTCAACTGGTGCCCGAGCAGGGGGCATGGTGAAGGCAGTGACCTCCGACACATCAGGTGTGGTTTCTACCCGCAGCCTATCTTGTTGCAGGACCACATTGTATGCCCGGCTTAAAGAAGGCAAGGGATCCAATTGAAATTGTTGAGAGTGGACATTGCCGTAGAGGGTTGCGTCAAGAACCATGAAGAATTGGTGTAGATATTCGTTATCAAGACGTTGGATAGCAAGCCGGTCCAATCTCGCATTCGCACTTGCCACACTTACACGCAAATGGTGGCTCATGGACCACGAGATTGTCCCAAATTGATTTCAATTTTCCGTAATAAGTGGTAACATCCATACCTTTAATTTGTTTGCAATTGTGTAACTGAGTTTTTAAGCTATGAATCTTGGTGCCGTCAACCACGTCAAATTGCGCCTTCAACTCTGCCCAGAAAATCGCATCATCGGCCACGTAGGAGACAGTATCAATCACAAACGGATCAATCATATTCCGGATCCATTGTACGAGAGTACGATGGACGACTTCCCAATTGTCCAAATCAAATTTGTTGGTGGGTTTTTTCATAGAACCATCAACAAACCCGAATTTGCGCCTGGACTTCAGCGACATCGTCATGGAGTGTTGCCAATCAGCGTAATTATCACGACGAAGCATGATATTAGAAATATTTGCACCCGGACCATCTTGAGATCCGTGATAGTAAGGACTCGAGGGATCAAGTTTAGGAAACGAAACTGGCGGATCTTCGTCGCCAAGCATGATGGGATGCTTGATGATTTTCGTGATTTAGGTTGTGAGGTGAATATTTCTAAAAGAGAGAAAAAACCCTGATACCATGTTAAGACGATATGAGGAGAAAGGTTCATCTCATTCATATGCCAAGGTTGGCTTATATAGTTACAAAGTATCGTGTGAATACAATCGAAATAATATCGCAAGATATGCTAATAAAAGATATGCTAATAACTGAATATATGATAATATCAAACGAGATAATATCGGAATATATGATATTCCTAATAACTACCCATATCCGACTATCCCTACCATATTCCCATGCCTTGTCCACCAAGAAAAACCCTAAAAAAACCGCGAAATAGCTGCTAGACAGCAGCTATGCAAACTAATCCCAAGCTGCTCTTACTCCACCCTATTAATCCCCCTCACAACCTGCCTATAAATACACCACTCCATGCTCCCTTCACACCCTTAGATTCCACCATCATCTACCTGTAATGAACCTCAAAATCTGCAGTACACAAACCCTAAGAACAGTCCCCAATCACTCGAAAAACAGAGTGTAGAAACATTTTGTTTTCGTTTTTTTTTACCGCCTGTCCAGCCGCCTTAACACCACCTCTATAGCACACTTGCACTCCACTAACATCCCCTTATATTCAAGCATCATCCACAAGCAACCAGTCTCTTTCTGCCTTAATTTTTGTGCTTATTTTTTTAAAACGACTTCCATATTTTTAAACTTTCGAAATCTACGCTTTATACAGATTTCAGAACATCTTTTGGATCTGATTTGGTTAAGAAACGAGTGAGATATTCGTGTTAGAAAAACTCTACTCAGATTTGCAAAAAACATATTCAAATTGTTTGTTTCTTCTTCGACGACTGCCCCTCGGGAAAAAATCTACGATCAATTACGACCCTAGACAGTGTCAACGGTACATGTAGGTTGAGGGTGCATTAAAACTTCTTCCTTTCTCCCTTCTATTTCGTTTTTTTATTCATTTTTCGTATTTCTTTTATATCGTCTGATTTCGTCTAACTAACTATGAAATATTAGCGTAGATTTGAGTATGACTATAAAGTATCGTGCTTTGATTGCTCGTGTTGACTTGATACGGGGTTGGAAACCGCTAGTCGATCACGCCTTTGATCATTTACACGTCCTTGCAATTAGAAATCGATTTAACTTAACAAAACGATCTAACTTCAAGTTAATTTTGTCTAACTTATGTTTATTCTCTATATTGTCTCGTGTGTTATTTGTTATTGTCTTATGTTGTTGTACATCGTCATCTTACGTTTTTTTCGACATGTTGTAGTCCTGTTCTATTATTTTGTCTTTCACATGGTTTAATTGTGTTGTTCTTTAGTCTAACTATTTTTATGTTTTTGAGTTTGTAATATGACTAACATGATGACATTAATGAATTAAATGTAATTGGACTAGATTTATTTTTATTTTATTTTTGTTTTTGTCTTATTTGTAGCATGTTGGTTGTTTAATTACACTTTTCGTTTCATAAATTATGTAACTAATATTCTAACATCTAAATTAGTCTAACCTTGATTTTTGTGATGTATTATTAAATTTTTACGTTTGGTTTAACTCGTGTGTTCATTGTGTTTTATTTATGTTGTTCATTAACCCTTTTGTTTATTGTTTGCGGTGTTTGTCGGCAAGAAATGCCCGGTAAGTAATGGCTAGATTCCAACAGCTCTGTTGTACTCATTGTTTATGTTTAGATCAAATGAATCTCACATTCTAAACATCATTGACAAAGTAATTAGTTTGTGCATTAAAACGACATAGAAATCATTTCACATGTTAGGGTTTAAAACGATGTTTGCATTTCATAATTGGGACAATTATGACCTTATTCACAACCATCATTTATTGGATTGGAGGCCATTATTGCAATGGGCGGAGTTATGTGTCCTTGTAACATCCCCATTTATCCAAGAGTCTTTAGCAACACATTCCCAGATAAATAAGACTGTTACTCATCTCGGTATCTCGAGGCACTGAATAACAAAAATTACAAACCATAGTATTTAAGTAATTTAACAGAATAAAGAGTTATTACATTGGTCCAACTTAAATAAATAAATATTTAATAATAAGTTTACAAGTTATGCAGCGGAATAAATATAAAGTCTTAATACTAATATCTATCTAAGACTGTGCGGTCTAAACTCTAAGTCCATCCTCCAAACTGGCTGAAGTCCTTACGCCCTGCTCCTCATAAGCTTAGTCAAGTACCTTTCAGTCAATCTGCTCCCCAATAATTGTTTCATCACAGGTGTTTAGAGAATACGATGTCAACCAAACGGTTGAGTAGAATATATACACAATAATGTAATTTATAAATGCAATGCTACATGAATGCAACTAGCCATCCTCCGAAACTCCCATCACCTCCGAGACTCCCATTCATCCCGCCAATCCCTAGACCAGGGTATACAATTGTCTTAACCCGAAGTAGAGACACCGAAAGCACCCAGAGACATGTYCTGCAGAACAGCCTGGGGCATATAAAATAACACATATCCCGTACAATATATGCCAATGAATGCAACTAAATGCAACMAAGATAATAACCAATCCAATCGTATAATCTCAATAATCAATAATATGTCAAACATGAATATCTCAGCCAATATAAATTCTCCCAATCAATCACATAAAATATAAAGCATGGACACATTAATTGAGTAGATATCCTACCTTTTCAGCAATACTCCAGATTACGCAATCATCTAAAAGTATTCTTCAGTAAATCTGTCACCTAGCAATTACGATATCATAATCACTAACTAATTAATTCATATAATTAACAATACTAATTATAACTCAGTTATATTAATTATATTTATACGTAAATTAATAATATAATTTGTCTTAAACCAAACCATATACAAATCACCTTATTCACACACACACCCTAATTCACTCGTGTTTGAAGGCCATTCACTACCACCTCACCGCTGACCACCCACAGCAACCGTGAGTCACCCCTGCCAACCACCCATTCACGGCCCCAAGAACCACTCTTAACCACCACTCACCGTCACACACCTAGCCCTAACACACTTTCTACCATACGAACACACCAACAACACCACTCTCGACATCAATGGCAACCCAACCGCAACACCACCAATTGCCACCAACAGCCACCACTGTGGTCTCCTTTGACCTATGGTGGAGCCACCGGCAGCAACCCAAGCCAGGTCAAAGTCTAGTCACATAAGGTGGTTGAATTCCTCCCCTTCACTCGCACGGTTTACAGCCAAACCAACAACAACCAGCCCTTAAGCCAAATTCTGGTGACCACTACAAAAGCCACCACCATTAACTACCCAAACGTCTCCATGATGACCGACCAACCACCCCGAGTCCAACCAACCCATGTCCTAGTCTGGTCGAGTCACAACAAAGGTTTTAAGCCCGTGTTTAACGCGAAACAGCCGCCATTCACAACCCGCCTGAAACACCCTTCCCTATGGGTCCCCGGTGGTCAACGGTGGTAAGAGAAGTCCCCCTGGTGGTACTCGATGATGTCATGGCAGCAGAAAGTTTGGTGGTGGTTTAATTTACGAGTTATAACAATTACAAGACGAATATATTATGAGACGGTTTTAGAATATTACCTTGAGTCGATTAATTGACATGAATCCCTTTTTCCTTTCTTTAGATAATCCACTCTCACCAATTATTTGTGATATTGTAAAATCAAAAGTGAGTTATGAATAGGTCAAGTCTTGTATTTATACTAGTAGAGGTAGTCTTTGAAGATTATTAGGAAATTTACTAATTACCATATGTATTATATTATTATTACTAATATTAGTATTATTTATTCCGTCTCACAACATAATCTCCCTTTTTAATAATAAAATATATTTTGAAATATAATTTATAAATCGCCCTTGCTTGACATTTTCCACCGATGACTAACCACTAAACATGCCTTAAAAATGCGGGTATTACAGTCTTCCCTCCTTAAAAGAACTTCGTCCCGAAGTTCGCCCAAACAAGATCTAAATCAACGATGATAATACCGAATAAACACTAAGTTAATAATTCTCAAAATAACTCCATATAATAATATCATAAAATGTAACGAAATGTAAAGATTTTACAATCCTACCCAACTAAGAAAAAGGTTACGTCCCCGTAACCAACCAATCTAATAAAATAAAAGCATCTAAACAAATAAATTAGGGTATTTATCCCTCATAACTGACTCAACTTCCCAAGTGGCTTCCTCTACATCATGATTGTCCATTAAACCTTCACTAAGACAATCTCACCATTCCAGGTCTTCCTCACCTTTCTATCTATTATCTCCTTAGGCACTTCTTCATAATACAATTGCTCATCTACCTCAATATTCTCCACCTCCAAGACGTAAGTGGGATCACTCACATACCTCCTCAACTGAGAAACATGGAACACTTTATGGACTATATCCAAAGCTGGAGGTAACGCCAATCTATAAGTTACCTCTCCAACTCTGTCTAGAATCTTATATAGCCCAATATACTTCTGGCTCAGCTTACCTCTCTTCCCAAACCTCATAACTCCCTTCATAGGTGATACCTTAAGCAACATTTTATCACCTACAGCAAACTCTATCTCACTCCTTTTCAAATCTGCATAACTCTTCTGTCTGCCTTGTGCAGCTCTCATCTTCTGGCGAATAATGTGGACTTGCTCCACCATCTCTTGAATCATTTCAGGTTCCAAAACTAGTACATCTGATCTGGCATCCCAACATACTGGAATCCTGCACTTCCTACCATACAAAGTCTCAAAAGGTGTCATCCCGATGCTAGCATGGTAACTATTATTATATGAGAACTCTATCAAATCCAACCTTTCTCCCATGATCCCCCAAACTCCATCACACAGGCCCTTAACATATCTTCCAGTGTCTGAATAGTCCTCTCCGTCTGACCATCATTAGCTGGATGAAATGTTGTACTCATTTTCAATTGGGTCCTCATCAAAGATTGCAATTCTTGCCAGAATTTGGATATAAACCTTGAATTATGATCAGAAACTATGTCTTTAGGTACTCCATGCATCATTACTACATTCTTCACATAAGACTTAGCCAATTCAGCCTTAGTACAGATCTCTTTCATAGGAATAAAGTGAGCTAACTTAGTCAAACGGTCTACTATCACCTAAATCATGTTGTTTCCTCTCTGTGTCCTTGGTAATCCCATAATAAAATCCATAGAAATGGTTTCCCATTTCCACTTAGGTACATCTAATGACTGAACTTTCCCTTGAGGTCTCTTATGTTCACCTTTCACTCTCTGACATACCAAAAATCTAGAAACGAACTCGGCAACCTCCTTCTTCATATTAGGCCACCAGAAAGTCATCTTTAAATCCTTATAAAGCTTATCTCCTCCAGGATGAACAGAATAAGAAGTAGAATGAGCTTCAGTTAGGATCTTTCTCTTTAAATCTTCATATCAGACACACACCATCTACCATCGAACCTTAAACTTCTGTCCTCTACCACTGAGAACCGTGAGCCACTAGTGGACCCCACGGCCGAACGCCACTTTGCCACCCGAGGGTCCCCCTCCTGCTTATCCTTCATCTAAGCATATAACTCCAGTTTCATAGTTAAATCCCCAATTGAATCCCCCTTTCTGATCATACAAATGTCCATTTTCTCCACTTCCTCATATAGTCTCACTATAGACATAGCGGTACATAAAGCATGGATAGACTTCCTACTTATTGCATCTGCCACAACATTAGCTTCCCCTCGTGATACACAATCTCCATGTCATAATCCCCAATTAACTCCATCCACCTCCTCTGCCTCATATTCAACTCCTTTTGGGTGTAAATATATTTAAGACTCTTATGATCCGAAAACACCTTAAAAGTAGCTCCATAAAGGTAGTGCCTCCATAATTCGGGGCAAAAACGACTGTTCCCAATTCTAAGTCATGGGTAGGGTAATTCTCCTCATAAGGTTTCAACTGTCTAGAAGCATAGGTTATCACCTTCTTGTTTTGCATAAGTACACACCCTAACCCATTCTTAGATGCATCGGTGTAAACCTCAAAATTCTCACTCCCTTCGGGTAAAGACAAGATAAGAGCTTTAGTCAGGCGCTCCTTTAAAGTTAGGAATGCCTTCTCACAACTCTCATCCCAAGCGAACCTATTCTCCTTCCTCATCAAGGTAGTCAAGGGTTTAGCTATTTTGGAAAAGTCCTTCACAAATCTCCTGTAATAACTAGCCAACCCCAGAAATCTCTTGATGTCATCCACATTCTTAGGTCCCTCCCAATTCAAAACGGCCTCAATCTTTGCTGGATCCACAGATACTCCCTCTTTAGACACCACATGCCCTAAAAATGCTACCTTTTCCAACAAAAATTCACACTTATTCAGCTTAGCATATAAATTATTCTCTCTCAAGGTCTGCAATATAATCCTTAAATGTTTCTCATGCTCTTCTTTATCCTTATAATACACCATGATATCATCGATAAAGATAACCATGAACTGATCCAAGTAGGGACTAAACACTCGGTTCATTAAGTCCATGAAGACTGCCAGTGCATTAGTCAGCCCAAATGGCATAACAACAATTCGTAGTTTCTTTATCTAGTCCTAAATGTAGTCTTAGAAATATCTCCATCCTTAACTCTCAGCTGATGGTAACCCGACCTCAAATCAATCTTAGAAAACACTCATGCCCCACTCAGCTGGTCAAATAAGTCATCAATTCTGGGCAAAGGGTATCTATTCTTAATGGTTACATTATTTAACTCCATGTAGTCTATACACAACCTCGTTGTCCCATCCTTCTTCTTTATAAATAAAACTGGTGCTCCCCAGGGTGATACACTTGGTCTAATGTACCCCTTATTTAATAATTCTTCCAACTGCTTCTTTAATTCCTCTAGCTCCTTAGGTCCCATCCTGTAAGGTGCCTTTGAAATGGGTCTCGCTCCAGGTTTCAAGCTAATGCCAAAATCTATATCCCTTTTAGGTGGTAACCCTGTAATCTTATCTGGAAAACATCCTCAAAATCTCCCACCACAGGGATGGCTGCCACCGCACTACACTCTTCACTCGTATCCTTCACATGGACCAAAAACAGCTGCCCTCCCTTCCTCAAGCAAGATTTCAGGGTACCTGTTGATATAAGTTTTACCTTAGGTTTAATAACATACCCCCTGTAAGACACACTTATTCCCTTTGGCCCCCTCAAGGTAATACTTTTTTTTGTGAAAATCAATAAACGCTTTATATTTACCCAACCAATCCATCCCTAGGATCACCTCAAAGCCTCCCAAAGGAAATTCTATCAAGTCGGTAAGAAAGACAACCTCCCCAATCTTTATGGTCACATCTTTATATATTTTATTACAAATAATGGATTCCCCAGAAGGTATATCTACTACATCATTAATAACATTATATTGGCTCAATTCTAACTCCCTAGCATGCTTACTAGATATGAATGAATTTGTAGCTCCGGAATCAAATAAAGTAAAGGTAGGCTTAAAGTTTACGAGAAATGTATCAGTGACAACATGCCCATCATTCCCCGCTGCCTCCTTCCCCATTATAAACAACTTCCTACTATTCTTAGCTCCTCCCTGACTAGTTGGTGCAAATGTTGTTACACCTTTGGCTCCACTCTGCTGATTCCCACTATGATTCTGCCTCTGATAAGATCCACTTCCATTGCCTTGATTAGTGTAATTGCTGAAGCGATTCTGGTTGTTGTTGCTATAATTGTTGAAATTTCTTTGATTGCCTCCAATATTTGGCGCAGGTGTATGATAGCCTCCTTGTCCTCCACTTCCAAATGCTCCTCCTTGATTTCCTCTAAGCACCACTCTACAATCCACAGCTCTATGCCCAACCTTTCCACAACGATAACAACTCAATGCACTAGGGGTCCTAGCACCATCACCAAACCGGCCACCACCCCCAGTTCGAACGAAACAACCTTCAAAGCCTGAGCCTCCTCCACACATATCCCCTATACGGATTATTGTTTTTCTTCTTATTTCCACCCACTCCCTCATTCCCAGATTCACTATTCCTCTTTTTCCCCTTCTCTTTCTTTTCATCTCTCAGCATCTCTACTATCCTCTCAGCATGACCTGCCCTTTGGTAAACCTCCTCTACAGTAGTAGGTGCACCAACTGCAAGTGTCTTCTTAATAGTAGTGGATAACTCCTTTTCAAATCTCACTGCCAAAATTTCACTCCCATACTCCAAGTCAGCCACATATTCCCTCAATTCTATAAACTTGTTGTGATATTCCTCCACATTCATCTCGTCGGTCATTTTAAAGGAATCAAATTGGGATCTCATCTTACTCCTRATATGTTCTGGAACAAAAGTATTCATCAAAATCTTTTTTAATTTTTTCCATGGAATAAATGGGGCATCATTCAGCGCAAAAGCCTCCCTCACTGTCCCCTTCTCCTTACTCCACCAATTACCTGCGTTACCCCTCAGATAAAAAGCAGCCTGATCCACCATTATATTTTTAGGACAAGCTATTAACTCAAATATGTTATCGAATTCCCTACACCAATCACCCAATAAGGATGGTTCTCCAATACCGTCATATTTAGCTGGGTTATATTTGGCTATGGTAGCTCCAATTTTAGCGGGACTAGTCTCCCCCTTTTTACCTTTCAGCGCCTCAGTCAAGGCTTTATTCATCTCAAGTAGTCTTTCAATCTCCTTAGCGGACATAATAGGTGGGTTGATTTCTTTGGTGGGATTTTGGATTACCTAAATAAGAAGAATAAATCAAACATAAGCTCTTGCTCAGGAATTTGGTCAAATGGTTTAAAAGAAGGGTCCTGAAAACAAAACAATTTGTGGTTGACCGAACAAGACCGTGCTCAGCCAACCGCTGTGATTAACACACACGACCATTCGGCCTCATTTCCCCTCGTAGCCTACATTAAATATTTATCGTCCCATAGCTCATTAACATTAGCTAGCATGGTTTCGGGGTCACATAAGCCGTATATCACTAGACATGATAACCTACTTCAATCCATATAACACGTAATAAGCATACATGTAAAACATTCCTTTAATTACAAAAACGAATTGGGCTTATAAACAATCTCAATTATCAATTCTATTTATTACTTATACCAACTAGTAATCCGATTGTGCGAAAAATTCCGACAACATTCAACCAATAAACGGCCTTAGGCTAATCTCATGCCATCACATAAACTTACCTCAATCCGCATCCTGCAAGTAAGGTTAGAAAAATCTATTTTAAGGCAACCAAATTTTAAGGCAAACAAAAATTTTAATAAGACACTCCTATTGGAACTACCAACTCTCGTAATCCATCTCAAGGTAACCGGTTCAAAACTGAAAGGGCCATGGTATAAATTAGGCGCGCTTTCCTAACCGTACTTAGAGGGCCTCCTAGCAGTTTCTACCCGGGTTCATTTATTTAGACTCACATAGGTTCATTATTGTTCATTGGTTAGACCTGAGGATCGCTCGCTCTGATACCACTTTGTAACACCCCCATTTATCCAAGAGTCTTTAACAACACATTCCCAGATAAATAAGACTGTTACTCATCTCAGTGTCCCGAGGCAGTGAATAACAAAGACTACAAACCATAGTACTTTAAGTAACTTAACTGAATAAAAAGTTATTACATTGGTCCAACTTAAATAAATAAATAATTAATAATAAGTTTAAAAGTTACGCAGCGGAATGATTAGACCATTTTATATGTGTTTCTATCCCCTATATTAGCTCCGTTTTTATGCTTATTTCACTATTATTAGTGTTTAGTTGAGCTAATCCCGTGTTCTAGATGTTTTGCATGTGTTTTGTGTAATTTGTAGGAAATATAGCTTTCGTTAGCTAATTCTCGTCAAGAGAGCAAATATCGAGATCACAAAGCTAAGTAGAAATTGGATTGGGTCATACTTGATCATGCAAGCTCAAAGTGTTGGAAGAAATGATCAAGTGCTAAAGAAATGGTCCAAATGCTCATGCAAGGCAAAATGTAAATAAATGAGAATTGTAGCCAATTAAGAAGGTCAAGCATCTTATGTGGAAAATTCAACATGGGATTCCAAGTTTATTCCACAAACATTGAATTTACCCGGGTGATTAAAGGCCTTTTAAAGCTCAACATCGGATTCCATGACCATTAAATATGGCCTTAAAAGCCTTAAAGCCGGATCACTACGT
>VHZZ01001924.1:67029-77818 GCA_009801015.1 Silene noctiflora
TAGTTAGTGAAGTTGTGTTTTGGGAATCGATGTATGTTATAGATTAATGTTGTTCACGTTGTTAGGTGGAGTGATGGTTGGTGAATTGATCCGAGATGGTAGCACCTTTATACTCGAGGTGGCCTTGGTAAGGCACTTGGAGTGTGGGGGTGTTACACCCACAGCCACCGTGAGTCACCCCTGTTAGCCACCCATTCACAGCCCCAAGCACCACCCTTAACCCCCACTCACCGTCTCATACCTAGCCCTAACACACTTTCTACCATACGAACACACCAACAACACCACTCTCGACATCAATGGCAACCCAACCGCAACACCACTAATTGCCACCAACAGCCACCACCGTGGTCTCCTTTGACCCATGGTGGAGCCACCAGCAGCAACCTAAGCCAGGTAGAAGTCTAGTCGCATAAGGTGGTTGAATTCCTCCCCTTCACTCGCACGGTTTACAGCCAAACCAGTAACAACCAGCCCTTAAGACAAATTCCGGCGACCACTGCAAAAGCCACCACCTTTAACCACCCAAACGCATCCATGAAGACCGACCAACCACCCCGAGTTCAGCCAACCCATGTCCAAATCTGGTCGAGTCTTAGCAAAGGGTTTAAACCCATGTTTAACGTGAAACAGCCGCCATTCACAACCCGCCTGAAACACCCTTCCTCGTGGGTCCTTGGTAATCAATGGAGGTCAGCAAAGTCCCTCTGGTGGTACCCAACGATGTCGCAGTAGCATCAAGTCCGGTGGTGGTTTAATTTACGAGTTATCACAATTACAAGACATATATATTATGAGACGGTTTTAAAATATTACCTTGAGTCGATTAATTGAGATGAATCCCTTTTTTGTTTCTTTAGATCTCCCTCTCTCGCCAATTATTTGTGATATTGTAAAAGCAAAAGTGAGTTATGAATAGGTCAAGTCTTGTAGTTATACCAGTAGAGGTAGTCTTTGAAGATTATTAGGAAATTTACTAATTACCATATGTATTCTATTATTATTACTAATAATATTATTATTATTATTATTTATTCCGTCTCACAACATAATCTCCTTTTTTAATAGTAAAACATATTTTGAAATATAATTTATAAATCGCCCTTTCTTGACATTTTCCACCGATGATTAACCACTAACCATGCCTTAAAAATGCGGGTATTACAGTCTTATGGGCTTCCTGAGACGTACCTTCACCACGAACTCAATGTTTATTGTTAGAAGATCCGTCTGGCCTTCCTAAGATCTGGTGGAGACACTAATGAACCACGTGTGAGAACCGGGCAAATGTTGGTCGAGTGATGTCCACAATTTTTGTAGGGTGTGCGAAATAACGTCGACGTTTTACAACGAATGCTTTATGATGAAATGATCACACTGTCCTTGTCATATTTTTAGTTTATTCTCTCTCCTCTCAAAATTTCCCAGATTCAACCTAAACGAACAAATCTAAAACTAAAATACAACAAATTTAAGATCAAAATTAATAAAAAAGCCGAATCGATCTTAACTAACTAATAACTTATTATACTAAATATTTTGCTTTAACATTAAATGTAACTGGTTTTATGTTAAAATTCGCATGACAATGTTGAAATTTGAAAGTCCAGCTGTTGGCACTAGGTCTTGTTAGGTTTTGAAGCATGTCAAGATCGTTTTATTTCTAAGTTATTTTATTTATGCTTTTATGAGTTTGTATGTTTTGTAGTATATATTGTTTAGGTACTAAAGCTCCTATTCAAAGGAAGCATAAAGAGAATGATCAAAGTCGAGAGAAGACTTATAAAGTTGTCACAATGTCCAAGAACAAAATTAAGAACATACTTTGTAAAAAGGGACTTTAGAACTATGCACATACTCAAAACAACACTTGAGAGAACGGTTACTTCAGTTGAGGGAAATGTTACTCAGGTGATATTGAACTCTGCTATTACCTGAGTGATGAGTCATATTTATATACATATATATGCCTCCCCTTAATCGCATTTTGTATAGATTTCGTGTTAATTATATTATTTATATTCCATTTATATTGGAATGTTGTTACTGCCGCTATTTGGTATTTAATGCAGAGTTGATGCATTTTTGGAGCAAAAGAATGAAATGAGCACCACGGAATGGCGTAGAGGAACACACGAAGCATGACACGCAAATATAGAGGAAGAGAAGAGAAGATAACACGAAGAAGTGATGAGAAGAGTGAGTACTCGATCGAGTTCACCACCACTCGATTGAGTATCTGCAGGCAATTAAGAAGAAATAAAATGTCGAGAGTTGGGGATGCTGAGAACTGAATACTCGATCGAGTACCCCAATACTCGATCGAGTATTCGCCCAATTCCATGTTCTACGAGGACTTTCCTTAATAGATTTATTTTTATGCTATAAATACCAAAACTCGATACCTATGTGGTTAAGCTTTATTTTACATTAGGTTATGCTTTTATTCTGTTAGTTTAGGTTTGCTTTACGTATTATTCACATAAAACTCTTAGATTAGTTTAGCTACTTTGTTCATTGCTTGGATCTACAATCATTCATTATTGCTTTTAATTACGGTATTTAATCTCCTTCAATTTACTTTATTCATCTTTATTGCTTTCAATTATATTTCCATGATTATTGTTATTGTTGTTATTGTTATTAATATGAGTAGCTAAATTGTTAATCTAGGGTGAATGAGAATCTAGGTTGTTAGAAAGGGTTTAAATAATGAAATTGTTTGTTAAATTGCTTCTTGTTGTTGTTCAATTGATTGTCCTGAATCTAATTAATTGATTACTGGCAAGGATTTATTAATTAGTCTTGCAAACTAGGATTTTCACCGACTGGTTTAAAACTAATATAGGTTGCGACAATTGAATAGAGATAGTTTAATTATAGCGACCGCATATTATTCTAGATCTAAAGGGAATATTTGAGTCGACCGATCATATGACCTTAAACAACATAGTTTGCTCTGTCAATGAATTAAACCTTACCTCTGAATGACTACCTAGTGAACCTAATCCCTAGACTCTTTTATATTATTGATTTCATCCTTTATTTTATTGCAATTAGTTTAGTTAATCAAATCAATCTCAAAGAAATTTTTACCTTTAAGACAGACTTAGACTTAGCAAATAGAATACACCGCCTCCTCGTGCATTCGACCCTGACTTATCACTAGCTATTTTGTTAGTATAATTTAGGTTTATTTTGATTAAGGTGATACGACTTTAGCCTTGTCAAATTTGGCGTCGTTGCCGGGGAGGCAACAATTTTCTGTTTGTTTTTGTTTATTTCTGTCTTTTTGTCTCAACGAGCTTTAGTTCCTTGAGACAGTTTTATATTTTCTTGTTAGTTTCGTGTATGTCCAGGTCCAACAGGTTAGAGATTGTACCTTTTGATYCCGAGCCAGAAATGACTTTTCGGTATAGACGAAGCTTACAGAGAGAATTCAGTCAAGTGGAAGGCTTGAGTACACTTAACACAGACTACGAGCAGTTTAATTTCGCGGAAGATCAGTCCTTACAAGAGGACAAGCCAGTTTCTGCTATTTCTATCACAATGCCTACTCTAGCCAGTCACTCCGAGCCTACACTAGATTTCATCCCTAAAGGCTTTAAGTTACCTACTACTGACAAAGGTAGCTTTGAAATCAAACCATTTTACATAAATCTGGTAGAGAGGAATACGTTCGGGGGAAGTGTTAATGAGGATCCCGCCAAGCACATGGAAAAGTTCGTCACTTATTGTTGCTCCATTCCTCTTACTGCTGGGGTAACTCAAGACCAAGTGAAACAGGNAATGAGGATCCCGCCAAGCACATGGAAAAGTTCGTCACTTATTGTTGCTCCATTCCTCTTACTGCTGGGGTAACTCAAGACCAAGTGAAACAGGTACTCTTACCCTTTTCACTACGATATGGTACAGCTAAATGGTTGAGGGACTTGGATATGGAAGCCCAATGTGTTATAGACTGGAATTCTTTGTCTCTTACCTTTTACAAAAGGTATTTCCCACCACAAAAGACGAATGTCCTTAGAAGCCAAATTACAAGTTTCAAGCAAGGCCCTACTGAGGACCTAAACGAGGCTTGGATTAGATTAAAGAGGTTGGTGCGTTCTGTGCCCAATCATGGTTTCCAGATCTGGTTCTTATGTAACAAATTTTATAATGGGCTATATGACGATCACCGTGCTCTATTGGACTCCTCTGCAAATGGGAGATTTCTAAATAACACAAATGATGATACTGCATGGAAGCTAATTGATGAGATGGCTACTCACACTGCTGAGTATGGTAGTCCAAGAGGTAGTACGAAAGGAGGTAGGGCAGACAGTGCCGTCGCAGCACAGCTAGAGGCATTAACGGCTCAAATAGCTGAATTAAAGACATCTCAATCTTTGGGTAAACAGCAGACGGTTCATGTCATAGTCCATCAAGAGGTTCCTTGTGAAAGATGTGGAATAGACAGTTATCTTTCTGCGATATGTATGTGCACAATTGAGCAAGTACATGCCTTTCAGTCATTCAGGCAAGGTATTCCCTATTCCAAATTCTTCCCTGAAAAAAGCCAGAAATGTGGTTGTCAATTCCGTATTACAGATGTGGAGAATTACCATTATGAAGATAAGAAACAATCGGTACTTTGGAATATTATGACCGCCAAGGTCTTGGATATCACAACCATGAACTAACAAAGTGCAAATATAAGCATCAACACTATGTGGATTTGGATGAAAAAGAGAAAGCCTATGTGAAACAACAATATTGTGCATCGATATTCCCGAGAGATATAAAAAGCGGTCTTCACCACAAAAAATCCTCGATAAACCTCAACCCTCAATCCCTTAAGTCTACAGCGAAACAAGTAAGATTGGGATTAGGATAGAAATGAGAGGGGAAAGGAACCCCGCACAAAAAATGTTGGCTTTAGGTGTAGATGCATACTATACATTGGCATGAGACAAATCCCGAGACGCACAAGCTCACTCACGTGTTCTTGTCTTATCTAGAGGTTGTGAAATTATTTCGTGCTTATCCATACGTTGTACGCAAGGATTCGATATACAAGATGAACATTTATAAGATGGCCCTCGTTGAAGTTGTTAGTGTCACACCCGTCGGTTCGTCTTTTCTAATTGCTTGTGTATTGATTTTCTCCAAGTCAGAAGATGGATAGACGTGGTTGTTCCATAAATTAGTAGACATTCTCGAGTGTACTGGTGCATCTCCTTCAACCTTCGTTATTAACCGGAAGTTGGGGTTGATTGCTAGTCTTTGGAAGGTATTTCTTGACACTCCTCATTTATTGTATCGTTGGCACGTGAACCGTGCCATGGAGGACCGATGATAGGCCTATTTATATATATTTTTCACCCATATTTAGCTCGGTATTATATTAAATATCTGCTCTCATGAGCGATTTATTGATCTAATATCGCCTTTTGTAGTACTATTGTGCTTTTATGTCTATTACCGGAATTGGAGCGGTTTTGGAGAATCCCGAGTAAGGCGGAGCTAAAATACGAGCAATAGAGCCAAATATTACGGGCCATGTTACTTTGCAAATTCGGGCTTAAGGAATAATGATTCACATGTCATTTCGTACTCAAGAGAATAAAATAAGACGGTTTCAAGATATGGTTCCTTACTTTGATAAAGATGGACTTTTGCTCGTGTTTCATGCCCACTTGAGGACGAGTTTACTGGCCATTATAGTCGGGTTTTATGTGCTTGAATGACGACCCTTAAATGAGTTCACAAGCTGAAATAAAGGGGCGGTTTCATACTCAAACAAAGTCGGGTTCAGCGCTATTTTGGAGACGGATTCATGCTAGCCTTAAGTTGGTTTCTTGGCATAAATTAAGACGGGTTTTCACCCATTTGAATATGATTCACACACTGACTTTGAGTCGGGTTTTCATGCCATGTAAGACGCGTCAACAAGCTATTACGATGACGGACTCAAGCCTTATACAAGACAAGTTGCGCCAGTCTTTATACTGAGCTTCAAGCAATCATTCGAAGACCGATTGTTGATGGGCTCGTGCCCAAAGGTTGTTGTGTAATACCACGGTTTTCTGTGCCTAGGGAACTCGGTTGAGTGGGAGATACTCGACCGAGTACGTCTGTCTGAGTCCTGAGTCAGAGTTATGTTTTGGGTGACCTCGATCGAGCAGGCTATACTCGGTCGAGTATGTCATACTCGGTAGAGTATGTCCGTTACTCGAGTGAGTACCGGTTTAGTTACGGTCTTTTCCGTTGTTTGGTTAAGGTGATTATAGAAGTATAAATATCGTATAATCAGTTTCTAAAATCATTTTTCACAAACCTATACTACGTTTATTCTTCTCTAATAATCTTCATCATCTCCTAAGCATAGATTGGTAGATTATGGGTTCTTGCTGTAATACCCGCCTTGTTAGGGACCCGTTGACTGACCTTATACTCGTATTTGACCATCGGGACCTTTTTAGAGCGGGCCTTGAGAACTTAACAACCTCGGATTTTGGGAACTCGGCCTAAAGTTAGCCACTCGATCGAGTAGTACAGTGACTCGATCGAGTAGTACAGTGACTCGATTGAGTAGAGGTCACTTGGTCGAGTAAGCTCTGCACTCGATCGAGTATGTTTGGTTCAGCGTTATAATATATATCGCGAAAAAGTAAACCCAAATCAGTTTACTTTTTCCTTTTCTCCTAAACCTAGATTGACGGACACCTTTCTCCCCATCACCCTTTCCTATCCTTCACCTTGGGGTCTACCATGGAGCTGTAGGCTCGAGTCGGGATGCGGTCTTGTCGCCGGTATAACGAGCATAGGTAAATCATCGTCGTCGTCGCCATCCTTAAGTTTTGTCATGGTCACGATTGTTAGTAATAAGGTTATACCTTTTGTTCTTAGGTGATGTAGACGGTGATTTTGCAATCATAGGAATGTGATGCTAATTGAGGATCACTAAAGGTAGGTTTTTCTACTCAGTACTGTTGATTGATGCTATGTGTATTGTGTGGTGGTGTAGATGGTTTAATATTTTATTTTGTGTATGTGTGGGGTGCGTCCCCGGCTGAGTGGAGTCATTTGCGGGAATGGTTTCACGCCCTTATTCGCCCCTTGTGGTCCCCGTCACAAGGGGGATGTGCACATTAATGATCATTGGGTTATTTGCTCTATGGTTTGAGCGGGGCTTAGGTGGTAAGGCTGCGGTCCCCACTGGCGGTGTGGATTAATGGTTGCGATTGGTAATCTGGCAGGACTATACCTTGGTGTCATTCAGGTGGATGGCGATGTTCTGGAGTTGGAGTTTGTGTTTGTGTATGTTGTGATTGGGTGATGTTCTTCAGTTACTGACCTTGTGTGGTGTTGTATGTGTTTCATTGTTGTGTTTATGCGGTGATCCTTATGGTGAGCAATTAGTCTTAGCAGCTGTTGATATGAAGCTTGTCTGGGTGCACTAAAGGGACGCGTCTTTCACCGAGTTTGGCATATATAGGCTTATCGTAGTTGGATAGATTCACCAGTTGTATTCCTTTCATGTTGAGATAAACGTATAATTAACTTTAATTGTTCTTTTAATGATGTTATGATATACTAATCCTCGGGTAGCCGAGATGGTGGTGCCCGCATATACTAGGGAAGGTCTGGTTAAGGCTCCTTGGTAGATGGGGATGTTACAAAGTGGTATAAGAACGACGATTTTGGAACCTATAACCAATGAACCTAATAACGTAGAGAGTCAAATAAAATGAATCTTGTGTATGTAGTTTGGGAGCCCCTTTTGAAATTAATTTTGGGTGGGAAGGCGCCCTCATTCCAAAATCCTGGCCCCAATATGCTTAAGCCAGCCACTTCGAATGGGGATATCGAGTTAGGGATTGTATGAATATGTGTGTAGGTTGCAAGATATATGTGCAGAATTAATGTCATGTGGAATTGGTGACTTATGTGGTGCGTGACTGCCATTATTGTTGTATGCGTAAGTAGGTGGATGGGACAAGTAGGATTATGAGATGTATGTGTGTAGTTATGTGATAGTTCGTATGTTGATAACCACTTGATAAGTTGCAGTACGTGACGAATGATGCGACCATGTTATTATTGTAGATTAGATGCACATGTGAATAGGGTAGAACGTTGTTTTACATAATAGTAGATTTGGGTATAATCCGATATACGATGGAGTAAGTAATGTAATGTTCCGTTATGATGTTTATTTGCTTACAAGTGACGAGTAGATAATAGTGTTGGTACGAGATATAACTAGTGACGAGTTCTAAGTACGTCTTAGACTTCAAGAGGGATTGTTGTTTTGAAGGAGTGACCAATCAAGCGCATAATAAGTTGTTGCTTGTTTTTGCTTACTCGACCGAGTACAAGGGACTACTCGACCGAATAGGCCTAACTCGACCAAGTATCTATAATTGGCAGAATTAACAAAGATTCTGTTTCTTACGTACTCGACTGAGCACCCCTAACTCGATCGAGTGGAGGCTACTCGATCGAGTACCATGGACACTCGACCAGGTGCCACTGTCACAGGACACGGGATTTTTTTTTTAGATTTTTCGGGCTTTATATCTTCAATTCTTCTTATTCTTTCCAACTCACTTCTTCTTTCTAAACCTAAAATATCTCAAAAACCTTACTTTCTACATCAAGACTTGGTTAATTTGTGTGCTTGCCCTTTCAAATCCTTCTAGTTCATCCACTTGATTCGATTTGCAAACCAATTTAAGGTAAATTTCAGTTTTCTTCTTTTGATTTTGAAGCAATTAGGGAACCATGAGTAGAATATATAATGAAATTTTCAAATTATGCCTTGGTATTGCATGGTAATTGTTGGATTTTTCTGGAAATATCTTGAATCCCTTGTTATTGATGTTATAAACTACAAACATAGCTCAAATTTTGATAATCTTCAACCTAGATTTTCTAGGGTTCGTCCCGAATTTTTGAGTTTTCTCATTCTAATTTGTCTTTAAAGGTTGGAAAAGGATAGGGGTTAATAATAATGTCATATTCGATGCTTAATTTTGGCTAACGCCCATCGCAAATTTGTCTTAAAACATCGTCTTTTGGGTGAACAAGTTGAAAATTTCTTCCAATTTCGTTGTAGTAATCGGTACATTGAGCTTAATTTTTTGAAATTTAACTCTGGATTCTTGTTAGAACTTGCCCAAAACTTCACTTTGATATGTTAGTCCAATTTCCATTATTTACAAAGGATAAATAAAGTAATTGAAATCATGTTTTGCTTCTAAATTTTACACGATTGTGACGGAAATTCATCTTAAGACTTTTTCTTGTTTTGGTAAATAACATTTGAGACTTTCACTTTCAAATATCAAAATCTGATGTTGGCTCACTATGTTGATACAGATGCCGAGAAACATTGCTACTCGACCACCGAGCAAGAGGGCTAAAAAAAATCTAGCCGCCACGGAAGAAGTAGGGGTGGGAAGTCGAGGGTCGATTGTTCCACCAGTGTCTCAGTACCCAACGGTAGTTTTTCGTGACTTTGACCAGAGTGCGGCCTTTGTGAGTTTGATGAGTCGCACCTTAAAGCCAACAAGGTGCATTGACATGGGGTTGTTAGAGGAGTTAGAGATTGAGACCGATGTTAGGCATATCTTTGAGGTGTTGGTATTGGAGGGTTTGTACCGGTTGAGAAAACACTCTTATAATTTTCTGACCAAGGAGTTCATGAGCTCTTTTGCTTATGATGTAGCTAGGAAGACGGTGGACTTCCGGTTGATGAACACTAGTTTTAGTCTGACCTTGGACCAGTTTGCTGACCATCTTAGGCTTGATCGGCCTAAGAAAAGGTATCTTAGAGATGTCCTGACTGAGAGTGGAGCTAGTGGTTTCCTACCCTCGCTCACTGGTATATCTGCCCCTACCACTAGTGGTATGCTGATTAATGATGTCCAACACGTGATCTTGAAGATTTTCCTCAGAGCCTTAACCTGTTTTTTGTATGGTAGGAAGGATGTGAGTAAGTTGAACTCATATGAGGTTATGTTGTTGATCTCTTATCTTAACCCCACCCGAGTGAAGCGTTGGGCCTATAATGCTCCAGCGATAGTGTGCGCTAGCTTGGCTCTGATGGCCCAGTCTTTGACTCGCCATCTTAGTTGTGGTGTTATAGCCACCCGGTTGGCTAAGAGGTTGACGGACTTCGAGGCTTCCCCTACTCTCAAACCCATGAGTGTCATTGTCCGACCTTGGATAAGACCTACTTCGTACGGCAGAAGTGGTTGAGAGTGTTGGAGGGTAGAGCTTTGTCATTGAGAGTGAGGGATTGGAGTTGGATGAGGGTACCTGATGCGGCTCATCTTCCTATGACTGCGGCCTTAGCAGAGGCTGCACCCAACAGTGAGGAGGCTGACCTTCCACCCCAGACCTACATGATCATCGATGACCTCCTCATATAGTTGCCAGAGCCGTTTGGGGCAGATCATGCTAGGGCATAGGACCAGGTGCCTAGGGAGTGTAGAGGACCCCGGAGAGCTAGGGAGGTGGTTGGAGGACCACCGTTTGTGCAGCAGGTACCGCCCTAGTACTAGTACCCCGGCTATCCACCTTCGTATAGCCATGAGATACAGGTGAGTGAGCTCATGGAGCGGGTGTCGAACACCTTGGTGCTCTGGAACCTTCGTGAGATGGCCATTCTCCAGGATGTGGGGACCGACTTGGCCCAGCCAGTATGGTGGAGAGGTCTGGGGCATGATAGTGGTGTATTCCATAGCTACGGGGTGGACATGGCCACGTGGGGAGTTCCGTAGAGCTATCCTTACGGGTG
>VHZZ01001926.1:12282-31880 GCA_009801015.1 Silene noctiflora
GAAATACTCAAAGTCGAGGCCATCACCGGCCTCTCCCGAAGAAAGCAAAGGTCTCATAGTGGTGGTCTCTTGGTTAAACCTACAAACCTTTGTGGTAATCCTAATGATCAACCCACCCAAAACAATGGAGCTAGTGGAAGGGTTACATTTTTTGGTCAAGTGCACCACAAAGTGATAGGGAAGGTTAATCCTCCACTTCTCATCCCCATCCACATTTAAATAGGCCCCTAGGATCTTCGCCTCAAGCATCCTCGCCGAATGAGGGTCATTCCACCCCAAGAAAGTCCATCCCATAAACCTTTGCCAAAATCGAATGGCGGGTTAATGGATGTTTTGGTGAGGTACATGATTCCAACTAGTGATGGGCACATGAGAAATGGTATCCCAAGTACTCCTAGCATTGTAATGGTCGGGTGATTCTATCGGTAATTGATCATGTTTCAAGCTAATAATCTCGGCAAAGGCTCCTAGAGACAATCTATGGTAGGTGTTAAGTAACCGAAAGCTTCCACCATATACAAAATGCTTCTTCTTAGACTTATGAAATTCAAACGAACTCAAGAACTCAAGAGTGAGTTCGGGGAAGGTTTTGTAATTCATTTGATACACATACTTCATATCAATACCCTTAAACAAAGACTTGACATGCTTATCAAGACCAATATTCTTTAAAGAAGCTTGGTTGATGAATTTTGTTGCCTTCATACCTTTGGTCCTTAACACCTTCCAATTGTTCCAATGCTTCTCTGAGGCAATTTCTACATTGGGAAATGATGGGTCATGCCATTCCAGAATTTCGTTCATCTCTACATCCTCCGACTCAATCCTCATTCTGTTTGAAGAGCTCCTCTTGCTAGAGTTCTTTGGTGCCATGAGTTTTTTGAAATTTAAGACGAAAATTTCTACTAAAAAACAAGTTCATACCAACCAAAACTAGCTTAGTAATACAAATTAAGGTACTAATTCATACTACAAGCAACAAAATAATCAATTAAAACCAATTTCTAGCCTATTGAAGCACAAAATCAAAAACCCCCAAATTGATTTAGGGTTTGGGAAATTGGGATTAATCAATTAAATTGAATGAAATCAAAGAGATTGAGCTTAGAAACTTACTTGTAGATGCAAATGGATGAACAAATTAACCTTGCTTGATGAAAATGGAGTGATTGATTGTGTATTTAGGTGAAAAAATGAGTGAAAATGAAGAAAAAGGGGCCGAAATACTTACTTGAGTGTTGATGAATATGGCTAAGTGTCCCGAAATGAGAAATAAAGCCAAGAAATTACAAACACACGTCCCCGATCGGGGACACCCAACCCCGATCGAGGTTGACGTCATCTCCGTGCTATGACTTATTCATATAGCCTTTGTTATTTCTGTTATAGAAATTAGAAATCACGTCCCCGGACGGGGTTGCAGCATGGGGATGCGTGCAATTCTGTCCCAACACCTCATTTACTTTTCATTTTCTCAAAATAACAACCAAAAATGCTAACTAGTCTAAAAATAAATTGTCCATATTCAAATAAAAACAATAAAATGAATAAAAATAAGATAAATAAAAATAAAAAAATAAAATAAGCTCGGGTTGCCTCCCCATAAGCGCAAGTTTAAGTCATGCTAGACTTTGTTCATTAATGTAATGATCAATTTCGTTTTAAAAAGCACGTTAAATCGTCTATCGTGTACCTGTGCATGAGCAATACAAAAGCATATGTAAGCAATTGATAAGATAAAAGCATGATAGTTCAAAGGGAATGATTGATATATCTTATCAAGGCGCATATGAGAGACTTCAAAAAGAACCACCATACTTCTCCACTCGTCAGCAAGAGATGGAGTATCATGTTTAAGACCATAAAATAAACCGTTAGTGCACAAATTATAATCATTAATGGTCTCAAATGGGTGGTATGAAAAATCGAGGGGGTAGGACTCATAAAAAATGGGAGGCTCATCCCACTTAACTTCTATGTTAAAATTGCTAAGTCCTTCAACAATCCCAAATGGATCAACAATATCTACCACGAAAGGATTTTCCAAAGTTTCTAATGACTCGGGCAAAACCTCATTTGAAAGGTCAACCATATTGTAATCATGATAAATCTCAAGAACATCATTAGTAGCAAGGATCTCATCTACTACATAGTCAATGTTATTAACATGAGTCTTCAAATCTTTAATTGGACTGACATTAGGGGGAATTTTAAAAGAAAAACTCGGACCATCATCATCATTATCCAATATATCAAAATTATTAGGGGCAATAGACTCACATTGGGATGGTGAGATGGTGAAAGAAGAGAAAATAGGCTCACTTTCTCTTGCTTTCTTTTGAGAGAGTTGCTCCAAACGAGCCTGAAACACTTTGAGCTCCTCTTTCATGTGCCATAAACTGAATTGCCGAGTTAACTCACGACATTCGGAAGCCATGAAATTCAAGAAATTCCAATGTTCCGCCCCAACCATGTAGAAAACTCTCCCGTTACTCAAACTTAGAGCCAATTGACGGGTCTCAAAATCCAGTCCATCAAGTACGAGATGATCCAAGTAGTCCCCATCAAGGATGTAACCAAGGGAATTGAGACCTTTGTGAAAGTAGTATACCCGATCCAGTCATGAAAAGGCTCATCTTTGAGTTGTGGGAAGTATCCGTTCATCATTATGAAAGGCCAATGTGAAGGTTCATTACCTACAAAAATAGGCAATAAAACTACACGGAAATTGTGAGAACGGTCTAAAGGAAAAATTGTTCCTCAAGACAAAAGAAAACAAGATAAAAACCAACAATTAAAAAAGTAGAAACCGTTTCTCTCCGACAACAGCGCCAAATTTTGATAGGCAGTCGCAACACCTATGCAAAAATAAATCCCTAGACGTGGCACAAATAAATGTAGTACGTAGGGGTCGAATCCACAGAGAAACGGTAGCTTTATAAGTTGTTATGAATTTTTCGGTAACGGGTTATCTTTTTGTTTTTGTTGAGAAATGCAAGGTAAATAACAACAATTAAGCAAATAAAATAAGCAATTGTAAATGAAATATGATTAACAAATATAATTAAAAGATAGTCTAGGGGTTTCGGGTCACACATGCATAATAAAACWATTCATATTAAATTAGTAATGCTAATATAGATAAATGCMTAGGCCTAGAGACACCCACCTCTCGATAWTAGTGTCAAGCCTTAGAYCGGGTCCTAGACGCTCTCGCCGAASTAGGTCRTTCTACTACAACATGCTTAGTCTAATACATATCCGTGCCTCTCGACTTATAGAATGCATTAACAAATTTAATCCTAGAATGTGATGAATAAACTAAGATTAACAATACAAAGAAAGAAAGTGTAGAAACAATTATGCAACATTAAAACATACTAATCTAACATGTTATATGATTACTTATGCATGGCTCCCTTTATTCCCTAGACAATCGAAATCTATTCACTCATTTTATGAATAATAAAAACTAAATAAGAAATGAAATGCATGAACATAATGAAATGATTAAATTAATAAGAATGGAAATAGGAAATTGTAATTATGAAATAACTAAATGATGTGAAAGATTAACTATTATGCTAATGATGAAAAGTGAAATGCATAGGAATGTAACTAAGAAATGTAATAACTAAATAACAACTAATTAACAATATRAAAATRTAAAAGCTAAAACAAACTAACTAAAGAACAATAATGTAAATACTAAAAGGAAAATGGATTACCGAAATGAGATTGCAAATGTAGAATGAAGAACAATATAGGAAACAAATAGCTTGAATTGAAATTAGAACCAAAAGATTGTATGATTACAAATGTAGACAAATAACTCAAGGAAATACTAAAGAAAATTAGAGAGAAAAGAGTTGTAAGAATATGTAAGAATGTGATGTCCAAGAGTGTAAGAAGTGATAGAAGTGCCCTAAGGTCGGGGCCTAAGGCCTCCTTTTATAGTGAATTAGGATCCATCACGTTTTCTCTTCAAAGGAATCCAAAGCACCTAAACCCACCCAACCCCGATCGGGGTCGCACTAATCCGAATTAAAGGCCTTAAAGGACATGATTAATGGCCATGGAACCCAAATTTTAGCATCGAAGCGTCTTTAAGCACCCGGGTAAATGCATTTGTGTGGAATTTTGGAGGAATCCCATGTTGCATTTCCTCATGAGTTGTTTGGACTTTTTTATGGGCTACACTTCTCGTTTGTTTACATTTTGCCTTGCATTATTAATTGGGTCATTTCTTTAGCATTTGATCATTTATTTCAACACTTGAGCTTACATGACCATGCACTATCCAATCCAACTTCCACTTAGCTTTGTGATCTCGATATTTGCTCTTTTTTACGGGAATTAGCTAATAAAATTGCAAATAGATAGTAAAACCGAGCTAAAATATGGGGTACAATCACATAAAAAATGGACTTATCACTCGCATAGCTCTGCGACTGAGACTGCCTTTGAAAACCCCGTCCACCGGCACTAGTGCACTCATGCCTCTTGTGGCCAGCACCACCACAGTTGAAGCATGTAATGCCCCAGTTAGCACCACCACCACAACTACCCCGACCGAATGAAAACCCACCATGAAAACCCGATCCTGAGGAATAAGCTCTAGATTGATTGTGGTTTCCCCTCTTATAATTGGATTGGCCACCACCCTCACTCTCAGCCTTCCTTTTCTCTGAGCTCTTATCCTTAGTTTCCTTAACCAGCCTTACCATCCTCTCAGCCCATCCCGCTCTCTCATAGACCTCCTGTATATCAGTGAGAGCCCCCGTCGGTAGCTTCTGCAAGATCTTATAAGTCAACCCTTTCTCGAATCGATGCACCAGATTGACACTAGTCAGCCTATATCTGCACCGTACCTCGACTTCTCATTGAACTTATGATAATACTCGGTCACTGTCATACCCTCAGTCATCACGAAAGAGTCCAACTCATCCCTCAGCTTACTACAAACGTGCTCCGGGACAAACTCATTCCTCATAGCCCTCTTGAATTCGGACCACGGAATCACAGTCTGTCCTTGCTTCAGGTAGTTTTCCAACGCTCCCTCCTTTACCTTATCCCACCATTTCCCAGCTAAGTTCCTTAGGTAAAACGTAGCTTATTCTACCTTGAAATCATCTGGGCAATGCACCACTCCGAGGATATTCTCCATCTCCCGATGCTAATTATCGAACAAGATTGGCTCACCCGTGCCCAAGTAGATTGTGGGGTTGAAGAGAGATATGGTAGTAATCATTCTATAAAAGTCTACCCCCGTCTCCTTATCCTTCCCGAATCTCTTAAGGGTCTCGGTGAGTGCATCTTGATGCTCGATCATTTTGACGATATCCTCGATGCTCATTTCCTGAGCCTTAACATACACGACTGATCTTTTTGGCGGCATTTCTTTGAGCTATATAAAGAAAACAAATGTAATCACATAGCCTACGTCTCAAAGCAAGACACCCGCAAAAAGACATACTCGACCGAGTTCATAATCGCACTCAGTCGAGTTGACCCTACTAGATCGAGTCTCCAGCCACTCGGTCGAGTACTCAAACTTCCATAAGCCACACAAAATCTAACTCAAAACTTACTCGGTCGAGTCAGATAGCTACTCGATCGAGTAGCCCCCACTCAATCGAGCCCCCACTTACTCGACCTAGTAACTATGAAACAGGATCACCGCTCCAAAATCACAAAAACCAACTCGATCAAGTTACTCCCACTCGGTCGAGTCTGCCCTACTCGGTAGATTTTCCCCCCACTCGATCAAGTCATGCTAACACTTTACACTACCCGCATGCTTAGCACAATAACTCATACGAAATAACATTTAAACATCATATAACACATTATACGACGCAACTCTCTTAATGACGTATTACTAATTGCCAAAACAACAACAACATCATCATCACTGAATATATATATTCACGTCACACTTCAAATATTCCATTACCTCATTTGGATCATCCATATATTCTATCCAACATATAATAATTTCAAAGAAAACAATGAAAAATAGGTAGCGATCCCATGACACACCCATAGTGACTAGTTCGAAGTTATAAGGGTAAGTTCGCGATTTTAGAACGTCTCCAAAGTCTTTGCATTAGTTCCTAATTACTCCTACCCGGGTTCATTTTAGTTTGACTCCCTATGTTCATTAGATTCATTGGTTACAAGTTCCAAAATCGTTGCTCTGATACCACTTGTAACACCCCCATATACTAAGGTGTCTTACCAAGACTATCTTAGCCTATAAAAGTGTTACCATCTCGGTTGCCCGAGGTATATTAGATCAAAACAAACCATTAAGAAACAACATTTAACGTATAAAGTTTAGGTGTTACAAAACCAAAACCTAAATTCCTCAAATTGAGGTACAACTGTCTCAAAACCAAAGTACTAAGACCAAAATACCAAAAGCACTAAAATCAACTATCAAAACACAGCGGAAGCTAGCTAAGCGACTCAGTGATGACTCCATCCCTATCAATCCGCGAAAAGTCCAAGCTATACCTGTGAATCAACTGCTCACCACCGCCGAATAGATCATCACAGATACAAACACATAACGGGGTCACTTACTTCATAACACAATAAGACAATCATAATACCATATCACATTCCTCCAACATCTACAACACCATACATCCGACTACACACAAAGTGTGTAGCCCTGCCAGTGGGGACCGCAACCTTTACCACCTAAGCCCCGCTCACATCATAGAGCGCAAAACCCATGATCCTTAATGTGCATATCCTCTTCTGACGGGAACCACAATGGGCGAACAAGGGCGTTAAGCCATTTCCGCAAATGGACTCCACTCAGGCGAGGGCACACCTCGCAAACCACATATATTAAACACAACCATAATAATAATCATACCAGCATAGTAATTTAACCAATATCTCAATCATACTCATACACACATCGTCACATACACAATAACTATGTAGGGAAAACCCTACCTAAGACAGAAGCACTGATCAACAATCACAAGCAGCGAATCAAAAGCGTTTCTCTACGAAGTTACCTCCTATAATCACATAATCATACAATTACAATCTAATTAACATCAATACTCCCAAAATCCCCCAATTTACCCAATTAGGGTTTTAAACAAAATTACATAATTAACATAAAATTGGTACTAAAATCTTACCCTCGACGCGACCATCGCAGTGATATCAAAGCCTCAAAATAGGATGAACAAACACCTTGATTTGAGAGTAAAAAGGGAGAGTGGATCTAGTTTTGTTAAATGATGTGAAAGTTTGTATCGTAAAATTAAAACTGATATGAAAAGGTGCGTTGATATTATAAAATAACTTCTCCCCTTTTACTTTAAATCAAACCGGGTAAAACTCGTAACTCACAGCTACTCGATCGAGTACCGCCTACTCGATCGAGTTGGCTCAACTCGGTTGAGTACTCAACGAGCAGAACACTGTTAGACTATGATTCTTACCTACTCGACAGAGTACTCTCTACTCGACAGAGTAACCAAAGGTCATAAAACACGGTGTATTACAAAGACCTCATTCAAACCAATAAGAACATGATTAATACTATCATATGGAACAAGAGAATCATGAATGAACATATTAAAGTGGATTCCCAACATAACATTGTCCCAAAGTCCAAAACTTTACTGAATTTCAATACTAACATGCAAAGATTGTATCTTTTAACCAATAATCACCAAATCTAACAACCAATTAACACAAACACATGTAAATATTTAATTTCACCCAATTGAAGATAATTGTAACAACATGCTTAAAACTCTTCATAGAAGTTTAAGACAACATCCAACAAAAATTATACAGGCAAGAACATGCATTAAAAGTAAAGCTACTAACTTTATCAATTAAAAGACTAATCTTTCACAAACAAAACACACAATTGATATAATATGGACTAACCTATCACCGTTACCTCGAATCTTCCAAACTCTCGTCTTAAGGCTAAGTATCCACCTCCACAAGATCCATTCTCTACTATAACACAATTATTAAGACAAAAATATAAGAAAGACATCACCTTTAAAGATGGGATTTTGAGAAATAAAAATAAATGTAAGATATACTTGCATCAAGATGAAGGAAATGAGGAGGGAAGAATGATAGTGCAAGAAGCGTCGAATTTGGATGAGAAACAAAGAAATTATGTGTGTTTTAGTAGGGTTACATCAAAAGGATGGGTAAAAGAGGGATTTTTGTGGAAGGGAGAAAGACAGCATTTTTAATACGAAGAAATAAAAAGGAGAAGGAGAGGAGAAGATTGATACAAAAATCATAGGATTCCATTGAGAAACGAAGAAATGACATCCGTCTTAAGGTTTGAGTTTTTTGAAGGTTTCATGGTGGAAATCCGATATTTTCTAAGGAAAAAGATGAAGTGGTGCTGCCGAAAATTATGAAATAAAACCCTAAAAGAGGTGTTTTTGGTTCACTTAAAGGAGGTCCATAGGTTTGTTTAGGCCCAATACAAAAGCACTTGGTTTGTGACTCGGTTTTTCACTCAAATAACACATACTAAGACTTTTAAGAGATTTTCGGACTAAAATATAACCAAATTGGTTTTATAAGACTAAAGCACGATTTTGAAAGTATAAAGCCAATAAATAATATACCAAATAAAAATCGAATATTATTAAATTAGCGATTTTAAATAAATTACCCATTAAGTAAAATTTGCGGGTGTTATAGTTGTCCTTTATGTCTTCTGGATTTATTTGAAGATCTTCCTCTGTAGTTCAAAATAATTTTCGAGTCAAGTGTTTTTATTAAATATTTTTAAAATATTTATCTGACTTTGTATTACTTTGTTTTACTTAAGATTTGTAATGAGAGACATTGCATGTTGGTTATAATATCCCTGTATTTTTGCAAGTTTCGAATGTAAATGTATGTTTTAATTTAGCCAAAAATCAAGGGTGTTACAATTGGTATCAGAGCGAATTCTTTCTTGGTCAGGTGTTGAGATCGTCACATCTTAGCACCGGTCATTTCACTTTTAAAACTTTTCTTATCATTTGAAACACAAAAAAAAAAAAAAATTGTTTTAATTATTTTTTAAGTTCTTAACTGGTTTTGTTTTTCTAAACTCTAACTTTGTGGACGAAGTTTTTTCTAAGATGGGAAGATTGTAACAATCCAAATATTTTCAATATTTTTTTAGTGGCAATTACGTCTTATTTTAGTTTAAGCTAAATAATTTCCGTTTAATTCTTATTCATCTTTTAGAATTAAGATTACAGTTCACTTAAAGTGAATGTCGACATGTCACTTGTCTCTTTAAGTGTCCGGGCATATTAATTGTTTTTCAAAGTCCATGTTTCATACGAAGTATAAAATTCCCCAAACCCTGGAGATACAAATAGTTTGAGACCAAGCTTTTCTTTCCGTAATACTTATAAGCCGTGTGTAAACAAATGCCTTAATTGCTAGCTTTGCTTTCCAACTGTCACGGGCATGTTTCTTCAGTCTTCACCAATTTTTATCAACAAGGCCTCCTTTTTAATACTCCTTATTTTTATGGTTCATAATAATAATAATAATAATAATAATAATAATAATAATAATAATAGTAATAGTAATAGTACGTATATTTTTATAACGAAGCGACATATTTATACGAGTACGATAATTACTAATATAGATTAAAATGATACGTTAATAAATCGATGCATAGACTTCATAATTACGAGATTTGAATACGTTTAGTTCGATGCATCTCATTTTCTTCGACAACTAAGATCGATGCACATTGTAATCAGCGAACATAGAAATCACTCAACCTCACCAACCCTCCCTTCTTAATTCGTTGTATTTGCACCAACCTTTCACCATTTGTTCCGACTTCCCCATACACATGCACACGCCCTATCAACCTTCTCTCTCGTCTGAGTTTCCAAGCTAGGAGCCACACCATCATCGTCTTCAACCTCGGGTAAGTCTTACACTCACTACAACTCTTTTCTCCTTTGTTGACAGCACAACTTTAAAGCCCTCGACCTCCTTGTCTCGTCACTCGTTATAGCCAAGTTTTGGACCATGGGTTAGAGGGGATGTCAGATAGATTAGGACTAAACCTGGTTGGACCCTTAGTGGTGGTTGGGTTTGTGGTTAGGGCGGTGTTCGACGGACTGGTCAGGGGTGTTTTCTGGGTACAGATAAAGGGAAACAAGGGAATTGTTTGGGATTGGTGTAACTTTTTGAGCCCGACCCGCACTTATCTGGACCTGGGACTTGTTTGGGCTGGTTCCTGGGTTAAGGATGACCACAATGGTGGTTGTGGGGTGGTTAGTGATGGTGTGTGTTGAGAGGTTTTTTTTTGGGAGGAACGGTAAAACAGGCGTTCACGGGTGTGTAGGAGTCGGGTTTTTGGAAGTGGTTTTGGGGTTGTAGGGTGGTCGACGGTGTAACACCCCAAGAAATTGTGAGAAATTTGTCCCACATCGGGAAAATAAAGAGATTATGATATGTTTATAAGAGATTCCACCCACTATTTAGTAACAAGGCCTTGTGCTTTTGGGCTTAAGTGAGGACAAATAATAGGCCCAAAGGTGCACATCTCATCTTATTGAGGTTGTGTTACGACGTGGTGGGTCGGGTTGTTATAAATGGTATCAAAGCAACCCTGCGACCGTGTGGTGAGCCTCTGGCTGGGAGTACCCGGGTCACGCACCTAGCGGGGGAGGATTCTGGGCCTGGCTGCGATCAAGTTTAAGGCACAACGAGGACGTTGTGTTCTTTAAGTGGGAGAGTTTGTAACACCCCAAGAAATTGTGAGAAATTTATCCCACATCGAGAAAATAAAGTGATTATGATATGTTTATAAGAGATTCCACCCACTATTTACTAACAAGGCCTTGTGCTTTTGGGCTTAAGTGAGGACAAATAATAGGTCCAAAGGTGCACATCTCATCTTATTGAGGTTGTGTTACGATATGGTGGGTCGGGTTGTTATACTTTTAAAATTAAAAAGTTTTAAAAATCTACCGTTTTTCCGCTACTTTGAAATCATTTAAGTATATGTTTGGTGTCGTATATAGCGGGGTGTCACACATCTTCCCATAATCCTAGTGGTTGCTTTATGGTACGGTCTACCATTACAATGTCATAGAAGTACACTTCAATTCCCCCACACCAAGCTTTTCACATATCGAGTATGGCATGACACTTACACTAGCACCTAGGTCACATAGTGCTTTATCAATGGTGGTGTCTCCAATGGTACAAGGGATAGAAAAGATCCCCAGATCTTTAAGCTTAGGTGGTGAATTTGCTTGAATGATGGCGCTACTAGTGTTGGTGAAGGCAATAGTCTCTGACATTTTAATGGTCCTCTTCTTGGTGAAAATATCCTTCATGTATTTCGCATAGGCTGGGACATGAGTGATGAGTTCCATGAATGGGATAGAACTTCCAAATTCTCCATAATTTCCATGAACTTCCTAAGTTGTTCATCAACTTTAGGCTTAACTTGACGACTTGGAACGGGTAGCTTAATCACAATGGGCGCCCTTTCAACTTCTTTGCCCTTTTCTTCATTTGTCCTCTTCAATGATTCACTTGTAGTAGGCTCTATTACTTTGATGTTCTTCTTCCATAATTTCGGCTCATCTATTTCTCCCAAACCTCCATTTTGCATCCCTTCCCTTAACTTAGCATTTCCCTCAATATTATCCGCTTCAATTGTCTCCATAGGTCCCTCATAATGTGTGCCACTCCTCAAGTGAATGAGATTGATAGTTTCATTCCTTGTAGGGGGATAACCTTAAGGTGGTAATTGTCCCTTTTGCCTTTGTGAGCTTGAAGATGCCAATCGAGACAATTAAGTCTTCATCATCTTGTTATGAGCAAGGATGTTGTTGTTGGTGATGTCCTTGGCTTGACTATCCTTTTGCATTTGAGCAAAGAAATATTGTTGATTCTTTTGCATATGCAAAACCGCTTTGTGAACATCAAAAGCTATATTAGTGGGTTGGTTGTAGGATGTTTGGCTTTGAAATCCTTGATTTTATAAAGGTCTTTGAACGGTATTTCTCATTGGGGGTGGTGTGTATGGTGGTGGATTTTGAACAGTTTGGCTTTTGTATGAAAGATTGGGGTAGAATTTGATATTTTCACTGTAAAAATTTGAGTAGGGGTTGTCGTTTTTGTACGCTTGGAATGCATTCACTTGCTCGATGGTTCCCCTACACTCTAGTTGCGTGTGTCCCAAAGTTCCACAACTTTCACAAACACCATTGGGAATGGAAGGTGGTACCGTCATAGCATTGACATGTTGAGATGTTTGTTTCTTGGATGAATTAGAGGCTTCACTTATCTTGGCCATAGCTTTGTCAAATTTTAAGTTCATTGTGTCAATGTGAGAACACATTTTTGCACTCAAATCGGCACTCAATTGTGTGACGGAATCCACATCATGCTTCCCTCCTCTAGTTGTCTTTCGTGGCCGACTATATTGGAAATTATGGACCGCTATTTCTTCTATTTTGGCCCATGTTTGGTTGTCATCAACTTCGATGAACCTCCCATTTGACCCTATATTGATAACATTACTTGAGTCTTCGAATAATCCATTCCAAAATTGTTGGACTAAGAACCCCTTGGTGAACCCATGATGAGGGCAAGAGCGGCATGTTACTTTGAATCTTTCCCAAGCATCATATAGAGACTCCTCATCTCTTTGTTTGAACCCGGTGATTTGGGCTCTAAGCATGTTGGTCTTCTCAGGTGGTTAGAAATTCTTGTAAAAGGCAAGTGCAAATTTCTTCCAAGAATCGATACCAAGAGTAGCTTTGCCTAGGCTCTTCAACCATTGTTTACCGGCACCAATTAAGGAAAAAGGAAACAACACCCATCGAATTTGATCTTGTGTTACACCCGTTTGAGAAATAGCATCACAATAGTCACAAAAGGTTTCCATGTGAAGATGCAGATCCTCACTAGGCATTCCTCCAAATTGACTTCTTTCAACAATTTGTATAAAGGCGTACTTTTCTATGAAGTTTCTGGTTAAATGAGCGGGTGTCGGAGTACCATTTGGTAGGTTCTCCTCAGTTGGCACCGAATGAGACAAAAATTTAGGCATGATTGATGGGTTTGGTATTGGGTTGCCTTCTTCTTGTCTTGCAAAAGGATTGGTACACTCAATTCACTCCGCTTGAACAATTCTCACGTCTACAAGTCCTTCGATACTTAACTTTTTTCCCCCGTTGTTGAAGTAGAAGCACCCCTAAAGACTCTTATTATACCACTCAAAGTTATCTCAATATCATGATTAATAGGTAGGTGATTACCTTGTAGTCTCCTAGGCATGCAAAATAACAAATACTAGAAAACATTTAGAACCCCCTTGAGGAATTGGCTTCCTCAAGGAAAATAAAACACAACTAAATAGAAATAAATGATAACAATTCAACAATACAACGTCCCCGGCAACGGCGCCTTTTTTTATGCGAGTATAGGTTGTCACACCGTATCATTGAAATATTTATACTCAACTAACTATCAAGTAGAGGTCGGATCCCAAATGACGGGTCGTCAAGTAGTTATCAAATGCAAGTAGTTATGTCTTTGTGTCACATATTGGGTTGAGATGTAAACTAAGATACTATAACGAAAATGTAAATGAATGAAATAACAAAGCATGACATTAAAAGTGGAGATGTAAAACAATTAATTAAAGGCACTAGGGTATTATGGATTCATAGGGGAAACATGGTATGATCAAATTAATGAATATGGTAAATGATTCTAGTTATGTTGGGATTGAGTTCGTTTATATCTTACAATAACTAGGAAGACTTAGGTCTCAGAGTCGAGTTGATTTATAGCTTACGATGCCTGCAACGACTTCATTCTCCCTATTCAACATATGCATGGTCTAACAATCCTCGAGTTGATTTATGTCTTACAAGTCTTGTTAAAGATGTAGAGAATCATGTTAGGTTATCAATCAAGAATTTCATCAAATATAACATGTGCATAAGTTGAAGAACATAACAAACAATCATTAATATCAACTCATCAAGCATAGATCTAACCCATGGTTACTCCTATAATCCCCCACTAACCCTAGCTAGAGGACTACTCATACATCGTCATGGTAAACATGTCAAAGACAGTATCAAACAACTTAACAAGCATAAACATGATGATAGGATAAAGCAATTGACAAAGGAATAAGTAAATGATTAAGTAAAGAGTAAGGAGATTATACCAACTTAAGATGAACAATGGAATGAAATAAAAATAGAAGAAAGCTTTGATTAATGATGAAGAATTTTCAATTCCTCAATCCAAAACCCAAGAATTCTTCAATTACAAACTAGATCTAATGTTGCTTGAATAACAAGGAAAGGATTAAAGTGTAATTAAACTAATGTAAGCTAACAGATGGTCTCTCTAATGTTGTATGTTATATCCTCAATTACATAAGCTATTTATACTAAGTAAAATATTAGGGTAAACTAAGGGCTTAAATGACGATTATGCCCTTAAATTAGTCCAAGGAAGAGCTAGAGCCAGTAGGACTCGTGGGAGTCCATGATATGAATGAGGAAGCATGCTTCCGAGGACTCGCGAGAGTCAGGGAGGACTCGCACGAGTTGGATAGGGACTCGCACTAGTCTGGCAGGACTCGCACGAGTCTTCCTTCAGTGCTTATGCTCCTTGGCCTTGCTTCCTCATAACTCGTAGGGGCTCTCCATCATTGCCCGAATACTTCTTATATCTACTATGACCTTTAGTCTCGGTTCCTCTTTGTTGCTTGGTCATTAAGTGTGATCAATTTAGCCTCCGAAATGCTCCAAGAATCCAAGGTTAGCACCCTTCTCCTACCAAAAGCACCAAAACCTCATAAAATAGAAAATATGTAGCTAAAGATAAGAAACAGCCCTAATGCATACATAAAAGCAAGTAGAACGAGGCTAGTTAGGGGGACTAAATGTGTGTAAATACGATTCACACATTTAGACTCCTAACTAGCCTTGTTCTACATGATTTTATGTATGCATTAGGGTAGTTTCTTATCTTTTGCCACCTATTTGCTATTCTATAATTATTTTTTGCCTTTGGTAGGAGAAGTGTACAAACCTTGCATTCTCGGAGCATTTCGGAAGCTAAATTGATCGCACTTAACGACCAAGCAACAAGGAGGGACCATGACTAAAGGCCATAGTAGATAGAAGAGGAAATTGGGCAATGACGAAGACCCCCCACATGTCCTAGAGAGCCCCCACGAGTTTTAGGGCAGCAAGGACAAGAAGCATAGATGCTGAAGCCTGACTTGTGCGTATTCAGCTAGACTCGTGCGAGTTCCCCAAGACTCATGCGAGTTCCACAGCATCATGCCTCAATCGTTCAATGCAAGGACTCCAACGAGTCCTCCTGGCTCTAGCATTTCTTTTGATCCTATTAAGGGGCGTAATCGTGATTTAAGCCCTTAGTTTACCCTAATACTTGTACTTAGTATAAATAGCTTATGTAATTAAGGATGATGGATATCATAGAGACTCTCCAAGATTATATTAGCTTAATTACTCTTTAAACCTTTCCTTGTTATTCAAGCATCCTTAGATCTAGCTTTGTAATTGAAGAATTCTTGGGTTTTGGATTGAGGAATTGACAACTCTTCATCATTAATCAAATCTTTCTTCTATTGTTCTTCCATTTTACTGTTCCTCTTAAGTTGGTATAATCTTCTTACTCTTTACTTAATCATTTACTTACTCCTTTGTTAATTACTTCATCTTATCATCATCTTTTTTCTTGTTAAGATGTTTGACACCCTCTTCGACATGTTTACCATGATGATGTGTGAGTAGTCCTCTAGCTGGGGTTAGTGGGGTATTAGGGAGTAATCAGGGGTTAGATCTATGTTTGGTGAGTTTAAATGAATGATTGTTTGCTATGGTCTTCAGCTTATGCACATGTTATATTTGATGAAATGCTTGATTGACAACCTAGCATGATTCTCTACCTCTTTAACAGGACTTGTAAGACATAAATGATGTGTCTAATTTATACACGATTTATTCCCCTAATTTAGCTCGGTTTTCCTTTTTTATTACACTATTATTGGTGTATTTGTGAAGCTAATCTCGTGTTCTAGGTATTTCGCTTGCGTTTAATATATTTTGTAGGACATGAAGCATTCGGTAGCTATTTCCCATCAGATGTGCTAATATCGAGATCACGAGGCTAAGTGGAAACTAGATTGGATCATGCAAGCAAAACATCTTTGTTTGATGATGAAATGTGGAAGTATGGCCCAAAATGCAAAGTTAATAATCATCAAAAGGCAAATGTAAACAAATGAGAAAGAAGCCCAAAAATGAAGTCCATATAATCATGTAGAGTTGCATGCTTAGGATTCCATATTTTGCAATAAGTTGGATGATTTAAGGAACTTAAAGACGTAAAATTGGATTCCCCGGGTAATTAGTTAAGAATTGAAGACCACATAGCGGAATTCACACGTCCCCGATCAGGGTTGGATGTCCCCGATCGGGGTGATCTTTCCCATGATATTTACATTTCACCCCTTAGTTTACTATATAAGGGGTGCTTATCCCGATTCTTAGGCATACTTTTCATATACATTTTACATCTATACTTAATATCTCTCTTATCTTTCTCCTTAGTTTTCAGAAATTAGTTATAGTTTACATTTTCTATTCACAAATAATCCTTTAGTTACAATTGCATTTCATTATTAGTTTCTTCTCTTGTTTATGTCATCTGGTTTAGCTAATCATTATTTTCCTTTTCATATTTTAAGTTTTTACATTTATATTATTATGTATTTGTTAATCATTTCATTCTTAGTAAGTTTTACTTTAAGTATGAGTGAGTAGTTTCTTTTGTCTGGGGATTAGGGAAGTCATGCATAAATAATATTTAAATAATATTAAATTAGAATGTTTTAATATTGCATATTTGTTTCTATCACATGCTTGCTTTGTTTTGTTAGTCTTAGATTATTGATCACAATCTTTGATTAAATGTGTCAATACATTCTATAAATCGAGAGGTATGGATTTCTATTAGACTAAGCATGTTGTAGTAGACCGATCTAGCTATAGAGAGAGCTCGTTAGAAACCGTTCAATGGTCGACAATAAGGCCAAGAGGTGGTTGTAATAAGACCTAAATATTTATCTTTATTATTCATTTCTAGTTTAACATGAACCATTTTTCTATGCATCTGTGACCCGACACCCGTAGACTTCTTTAATTATCATTGTTTTAATCATCTTTTTATTCATCTTTACATTCACTAATCTCAAAACAAAAAAAAGTAAATCGATCTTGATAGAAATATTACCATAGCTCTTCATTAAAAAACTCCCGTTTCCTTGTGGTTCGACCCCTACCTTACTACATTCATTAGTTAGCCAATTCTAGGGTAATTTATCTTTGATAGGTGTGTGTCCACCTTGTCAAATTTTTGCGCTGTGCCGAGGAGACGGTTTTGTTGCATATTGAAATGTTGATTTCTATCTTGTTTTTCTTTGTCTTGAGGAACACTTGTTCCTTGAGACCGTTACTTACAATCTCCCTTAGATTGTTGTCTTATGCCTATGTCTTTTCGATGAGGTGAGCTATTTCCAAGTGATCCCGAGCCCGAGGGAACCTTGCATAGACGATTACGTTTCCTTAGAGAGGCCATTAAGTCTAAATCTCTTGAGGAGCTTGAAAGTGCTAGAAGGTCCTTCTTAGAAGATCTAAAAGCTTTTGAAGAGGAAGAGGCTTCTAGTTCTACCAAAGTTAAGAAGATGGTGCGTTTCTCCGATCATTCCAAGCCCACCGCGGTTATGCTCCCTAATGGTATGACTACCGGCCAAATTGGCTTGATCGCTCTTTTCAACATTTTAATAGCGGCCAAATTGACTACCCACCCGGTTTCCTAGGTGAAAAGCCTTAATTTCAACATGGTTTTCAACAACCTTACCAACAAAGCTACCAATAACCCTACCAACAAGCCCAAGCTCAACCCAATTTTCTAAAAAATGACCAAGGTCTAGGTAATCTTGAGGATATGATGATGAAGGTAGTTAAAGCCCAAGAAATGATGCAAGTTCAATTACAAAAGAGCGATCAAGCTAAAGAGGCCGCTATTAAAATGTTGAAAACTCAAATTGCTCACCTTGCTACATCAAATGCTGAAAGTCAATAAGGCCAATTCCATTCCGCAAATGCCGTTACATTAAGGAGTGGTGCCAAGTATGTTTCTCCTCCTATGCCAAATGTTGAGGATGGGGTAGTTGGTGAGGAAAATGACGAAAGCACCACGGATGATGAGGTGGCAAAGAATGTTGACGAGCCAAATGAAGTAGAAAATGTGGAGGACACTCCAACAAAGTGTGATCAAATCAAAGTCCCTGAAAAAGTCATGGTGCCATTCCCTCACAGATTGGCCAAAGCTCGAAAGGAGACTGAATTCGGTAAGTTCATGGAAGTACTGAAGAATTTACAGGTAACCATTCCTTTTACCGAATAAATTACCCAAACTCCCTCGTATACTAAGTTCATGAAATATATTTTAACTAAGAAGAGGATTTTGGATGATGTCGAAATTATAGCCTTCACCGCCGAGTGTAATGCTCTTTCACAAAATAAGTCCCCTCCTAAGTTAAAAGATCCCGGAAGTTTTTCTATCTCTTGCACCATTGGCACCTACACCCTTGATAAAGATTTATGTGATCTAGGTGCTAGTGTGAGTGTAATGCCTTATTCTAGTTGTGAAAAACTTAACATGGGAGTCTTAAAATGTACTAGTATAACTTTGCAAATGGTGGATCGTTCCATAAAACGTCCCTTAGGTGTTTTAGAAGACGTGCCCGTAAAGGTTGGGAAATTTTTCATTCCGGTTGATTTCGTTGTTCTTCACATAGCCGAAGATTCTCAAATCCCAATTATTTTGGGAAGGCCATTTTTGCATACCGCGGGTGCGGTCATTGATGTCAAGAATGGTAAGCTAACGTTGTAAGTAGGTGATGACAAGCTCGCCTATAATTTAAATAGTGTTATGAAGAGTCCTATGCTTAAAGAGTCATGTTTTTCCATAGAAGTATTATATGTTGTTGATATTATTGTGGATGCCTCTTTGCCTCGATCTTTGAGCAAAGATCCTTTGCAGGCCTTGTTGTTGTTGGAATCTTTTTCATGAGATGATGAAATCGGGTAGGAAGATGTAGAAGCTTTAGAAGTTGACTTGAATGGAGAGAATCTACCCATGAAGGAGAGCTCCCATTTCGTAGGTTTGATTGCTCCACCCAAAGAAAATGAGGTACAAAAACCTGAACTTAAACCCCTCCCTTTAAATTTWAAATATGCTTTTCTAGATGAGGAGGAGTTGTGTCCGGTGATTGTTTGTGCCCATTTAAATGAAAGTCAATTATGTTCTTTGTTAAAGGTCTTGAGAGTAAACAAAAAAGCCATTGGTTATAAACTTGACGATTTGAAGGATATAGGTCCCGATTTTTGAATGCAAAGAATTCACCTAGAGGAAGATCATAAACCACGTGTCCAAGGTCAAAGACGATTAAATCCTAACATGCAAGAAGTGGTTAAAAA
>VHZZ01001927.1:65524-87706 GCA_009801015.1 Silene noctiflora
AGTGAATCGATCCACGAAAAAATCCTACTTTGACTTACATTAACCCTCTATGACTGTAACACCCTCATTTACACAGGAGCCTTTAGCAAGACATTTCCGAATAAATAAGACTGTTACTATCTCGGTTACCCGAGCTAGTGCATCGCAAAGATAACGAAACAACAGTACTTTAATTAAATAACGATTTAGCGTTGAGGCTTTATTACACACAATTAAAGAGTATTCGAGCTTATTCAAAATACAATCGCAGCGGAAATTAAACTAAGTCATTAAACTAATGTGATCTATACTTCTAAGTCCTTGTGATGCCTCACGCCGTCCTGCTCCCAGCTTAGCTACCGAATTCCTGTCAATCAATCTGCTCCCCAAAGTTGGTTCATCACAGGTGTTCACGAATACACGGTCAACCACGAGGTTGAGTAGAATATACTTAAACAACATAAGTAAGAATAAATGCAACAACGACACATGAGACCATGCAACTAATGCATCCCGCATCATAACTCATTCATCACCCGATTCACCCCGTGATCACGAAAAACACTCAACCGYCGTCGAGTCCAGGGTCGCGCCTAAGGACACCAGAGACAAGCCTGCAGACAAGCCTGGGCCTAAAGAAAATAAACCAGGATAACACCTGAGGTAATCCAGAGACAAGTCTGCCAATGCAGCACCAGCCTGGGCCTTTATCATCACCACCATCCGACACAATGCGAATGCATGCCAATCCAACCAATAATAACAATGCATAACTCATGCATAACCCATGCCAATAATCCATAAATAACCAACAACAAAGTTGTCCACATCATGTCGACTCAAACAATGCAACTCATGCATCCAAATCATATACAATCCAAACCATTCAATTACCATAACCAGATAATCAAATCAACCATGATAATCATTCACAACAATCATCCATAACAACCATTCATACAGTTAAACATATCGATATAGTTGAGTAGGTATATCCTACCTTTAGCTAGCAATTCCCTTCCGCAATTCACTCAACAGTTAATAATACTCCACCACGAACTCGTCACCTATAAACACGTATTATATAATTAATTCATTATTCAATATCGTATCTCTTACGAATCATATTAATTATTAATTATTATTTACGTATTATACGGTTTATATTATTTATCGATGCGTAAACAAACGAATAGCAACAAAGCCAACTCCCTCCAAACCCGTATCAAACACACGCCACTACACGGCCTATACACGGCTTCTACCACCAACCTCCACCACGGTTGACCACCTCGGAACTCCCTTGATTACCACCAGCCCTAGAGGCCTCTGCCTAGGCAACCACCAGGCCACACCACCGTCCTTAACACCCCTCACTCACACTCCCTCAACCCGACACACACACAGCCGCCCTCTACAACTCTCCCTCACAAACCACCATACAGCCACCACACCACCACCGGCCATCACCCACATCTTCCCTGATGTACGGCGACTCCAGTGGTGGGGTCCAACCACCCTCGACTCAATCACAACCACCACAAACCCCGTCTTAAGACGATTGCACCAAAACGCGATGCCTTCCCCTGTTTTTCGCAATTCCGGCCACCCCTCGCACTGGCGTCCACTAACGACCACCAAGACCGCCCCCTATGGTCGACTAACCACCCTACAACCAACCCCACCAACCACGGGTCAAACTATCAAGGTTTCGGGCCCCAATGGTGTTCGAAAGCCCGCGCACAATCACCCTGCTCTTCCGTCTGTTTCACGCTTCTCCGACCACCACGCCGCCGTCGACGGTCAACTCCAGGTCAGACTAGGGCCACGGCACACTAAGGTTCAAGTCCAGGTCAAAACAAGGATCCTATATGATTCATGCGTCAATTGCGTCGATCTCTATTCTAGACATGTGAACGATTAGTTAATTAATTAGAGATTACAAACCGTCTTTACCTTCTTCCAATTATGCAAAGTTCTCGTAAGGCTAGATCTCTCTCTCAACACGAAATCCCAGAATTATGATGGTAAAGATTAGGGTTAGGTTGATATCTTCCCTTTTATACTAATCCASAACCACATAAGCCCATTATGCAAAGTCCGATTACTAATCCCGATATTATTATTATTTACCKTCTYATTACTAATTATCTTCCATTATTATTATTTATTATCCATTATTATTATTTAYTATCAAATCCCGATCATCMACATCGTCTTATAATTAATTATTATCTCGAGTTCCTTCAATTAGTTATAACAATTACGTTTATTGTTCGTATAAGTGTATTAAAATACGGGGTATTACAATGACCAGTCTTGCTTTACACACCAATTTACCCCACATAAGGCCACCTTTGACCACCGTGTTAACAATCACTGGAAAGCCTGTACTCCCACCTTTCCAACGAGTCCAAGAACACCTCAAACCGACCTCGTTTGCTATCTCAAACATCGACTGAAAGTCAGCCAATTGCAAGTGGTCAAACTCTGCCAAAATGTTGAATCTTACGGCCAAAAAGTCGTGTTTGACAAAAAAAAAATTCTTAAAGGCTGTGTTTGACAAACTTTTTTTTAAAGGTGATGTTTGGAATTTTGCTTTTTTTAAAGGTTGTGTTTGACAAAAAATCCAAAAAATGAGAACCGAGGACCGGGCCAAAATAATTCGGTCCGGTTTTGGTCCAAACCAAATGGTCCGGTCCGGTCCATTTTTCGGTCCAGACCTAAATTTGTTCACCCATATATGCAATGAATATGGGTTTATTTGACTCGTCTTATTGCTTTAAACGGATCCTCCCGTCTGAAATAAGAAATTGTGAGAGAGAATATACAATGTTTTGTTAATGTGAATGTAATTATCCTCGACATAAAACTAAGAGTATTTATAATACTCTAAGATAAACTTCTATCTAATTACTAACACTATCTTCTACCATGAAAGAAGTAACTTCGTTTATTACTCCTAAAAAAAGTTACAAAAAGAATAACATGTAAAAAAAACATTATTTTCTATTATTAGGTGAGATGGAGAGGCATTAATTCCAACAAATTCGGATCATGAGCCATTTAGAACTTATTTGGATAGTAAATTAGGAGGGAACGAATAAAAGGAAGGGGAGGGGATAGAGGGAAAGGAAAGTGGTAAAGACATTACTGTACAAGTAACATGTAATATTATGGATTTTTTTTTTCTTGAAATCGTTCTGTGATATGAATCGTAGTTTAGCTTTTTCATACGTAATTATTTGTAAAAAAAAAAATTATGATGAAGATTATAAAATCATTGATAAAGTACCTTGGTGCCTTTATTATCGAATCATTATACTTCCTTAGTCCGTGTCATTTATTTGTTTACGTATTCCACGTATGAATGTCTCATCCATTTATTTACTTTGTTATATTGAGAATGTTTTCGAAGAGTACTTTGATCATCTACAAATCACATTGTCCACTTGTCATTTAATAGCAACCACAACAAATGTCACTTAATAGCAACCATCACAAATGGTCCCCTGTGCTCCCCTTTCCTTGTGTCAAAAGCAAATGTAAACAAATGACCGAGACATAAAGAGTAGTAGTTAAAGCAGGTTATTAAATTGGGTAATTAAGTAAAGTAACTAATGATTTACCATCTTATAGAAGAAATTATTGTTATTGTTTATTGTTTTATGAAATCAGTAAGTCTTGCTTACAACCGTTGTAACTCGTAGCCGGTATTTTGAAACTATAGAACAGAGGAAATAGTTTTTTATTTTTTGGAACGTGGTTTTGTTGAGTAATGAGTATACTCAATTAACATTTGGCAAAAGGCAAGGGAGTAAGCGTGAGCAATATGTTTTATTTTCTAGTATGCATTAATGGCAATATCTCTACAGATTATGTTTTATTTATGATCCCAAGTCCCCAACAGCCTATAAATACGATTGTTCATGAATAAAATTGCTCAACAATCAAATTCATCATTAACATCATCTTCTTTCTTCTGTTGTATGTATCTCATTACTCTTCAAAATTTCAATTGTTTGTCCCTTCAATCCTTTTTACTCAATCCTTAGTTAAACATTTTTTTGAATTACATTAGGTCGTAGTCATTTGTTTACCATTGATTAAACATTCCTCATAATAAATATAAAAGATAAAAATCGACCAAGAGATAGAAAGAATATATATCTAAAATGACACATAAGTACTACTCGTAGACTATACAGAGTAGTCCGTCATCCATTTTGTGATTAATTTCAGAAAATTTAGGGTTATTTGCTAGGCCAATACTCTTTTGTGAAAGTCGTAAAACATCGGTCTAAGTATACGGATTAGTATATTATAGGTTCACTAGTAAATACTACTCCCTTGTCCCGGTGAATAATTTACACTAACTTTATTTTGTGAGGGAAAATAAAGTAAGTATAAACTATTGACCGAGGGTCTGGGACGGAGGGAGTACAATATCAATATTAGAAATGTATTATCGAGTGAATTACTTTCTTTTTTGTCTATTAATTTACTCATTTAAAGTTATTGATTATCTTATCTCATGACAATTCATTAATCGTGCAGGACACTCAATCTCTTAACCTGAAACGACAATGAAATTCCAGTCATTGAAAATGATCACCGTCTATGTTTTTATGGCTCTCTTTCTCATGGCGGAATCCTCACGATTAGCCCCCTTCGAAGAGATAGATAAGGTGACGGAAATATGTAAGAAAACATCTTACTTCGATTTATGCATGACGATCTTATTCCCCGATCCACGGAAACACCAATGTGACACAAAAGGCCTTGCAAAGATAGTACTACAAAAAGATAAATACGTGGCGACACAAATACTGTCACAAGTTCAAATCCTGGCTCGCGACCCTAACAAACGTCAAGAAATTAGAGAAAAATGTGGACAGTGTGCAAAAGGGTACAATGGAATAGTATCAAATCTTCTTCCAGCAGCTAATAAATATCTTGATTCAAGTAAATATTCATCATCAATTGATCAACTCAATAATGTGGCAAATGATGCAAAATCTTGTGATGAACAATTCTCAAAAGCAAATATGACTGAACCATTTAATAATATGAGTGTTCATGACATAACTATGGTTGCTGTTGGTATTATTAAAACTATAACATAAAAATTAATATTGTACTAAGTATATGTAATTATTATTGTATTATGTGTTTATGAGAAATAAAATTGAACCAATAATTCTCATTGTTTGTTGTGTTGATATATTTGTTTTATAATTCTCGTTCGCTATATTCAAATAGAAATACTACACGAATATATGTAATTGGAAGTCTGGAATGAATGTGCTGAAAAAAATTGAAAAAAATTTGATGATGTAGAAAAATAGAGGAAAAGGTCACTCGTATCGGGTGTCGGTTCGCAAAGGAGTCTAGTCTAGTCGGTTTCGGGTAGCTAATTTTTCGGGCTCTGTCGGGTCGGTTTTCGAGCGGGTTTGGTCAAATTTGTCAGCTCCAACCACGATTATCTTGAAAATAACAAGATTAACTATTTAGCTGGGTTAAATTGAGGAGATAAATCAGATAATGTTGAATCGTTTGAGAATTATGATTGGGTTGGGGTAGATTTTGACTTCAATGTTGATGGTTTTATGAATTTGATATTATGCACACTCCAATTGGCAGTGACTTCAATGCTTAGAGTTCAACCTTGTCAGACTGTCAGTAAACTACTCGTATATATCACTTTAGCGCAATCTAACGCCCATGAAACATTTTAAATAAGAATGACAATGGTTCGAGTCTGGTTCAAGTTCCATAAAACTATATCTAGACTCATTTCAGGACATGTACGTTTGGCCATATTATCGCAATCTATTTCAAAGCTCATCAAACATTGTAACCAACTCTAAACCTCCTACACCACCGACCACTGTGTCGATATCCCATCTCGCCCCAAGTGGGTGGAAGTTCAACCCACTTGAAGGGCCAACCACTAGTCACCAACACCTACCTATCCAAAAGGCATAGTCACTACAATTCCATATAAGAAAAGATATCTCATCTTAATATCTTCCTATAGAAAGACTAAGACACCCTTATAAAACAAAATCAATCCCAAAAGATATCTTATTCGATTAGCACCAATATCAAAATATCTCGTCAACTCTTCCAATCATAAATATCAACCAAAATATCTAATTCCTCTAGTCTTCCACCTTCCCATGCCAGGATGGCAAAAAGTGCAAATAATTTAACAAAACAACATCAATCACAATCGGACCTACCACTTTCTGAACCCACTTTATCATATTTATTTCATTCACACTTTGCCAATCTCATTTAATACTATTTCTTTTTTTTTTTTATACCATTCGGTTTTGTCGGATTTGAGTATGGTAGGATTATTAACGCTATAAAACTCTCCTTTACGTGTTTTATCACATTTGTATTCTTATGGTTTAAACACGAGACATCTGGTTAAACTTGAACAATTCTTTACCAGTTAATCTAAGTGCTCATAACATTTCATTTAAATTATTAAACGATTTTATTTACTCGATATAACATAATTTTCTATTTCAATCAAGTTTTCAATATTTCCTCTATTCAACTCCACTCTACCAATTTCATTTTTCACACTATTTACAATTAAACATTCAATTGCAAATTTCTCTCAATACACAAGTGGAAATATGTTCATGTGAGATCTTGTTTAATTCGTCTTTACGAGTACATTAAAAATATCTAATTTTTATTATTTTTGCAAATACGTAGTTAACGATATTTACCGCGTAAAACACGCGTTGACAAACGTGAAAAAATAAAGTGGTTGAGTGGAGTTGAACGGAAGGAAGTAATTATTTACAAAAATATTTTGTAATTCCGAAATCTCAATCAACTTTATATTTTGTGGACAATAACGTGATACACCGGCCGAACCGGTTTTTTCCCCTCTATATCTTTTCAAGTTTTGGCCCATTCTTATCATGTGCCTTGTCCTTCACTACTAAAATATCTCACCACCTCTAAAACTCAATCACTCATCAATTTTTTCTCAAATTTCAATTCCAATTTTTAAAAAAAAAAAAAAAGAAAAATGAACCCAGAATGCAACTACTGCACACAAAACGCCGCCGTTTTATACTGCGAAGCTGACTCAGCACACCTCTGCTTACTATGCGACCGTGAAGTCCACTCCGCCAACTCCCTCTCCCTAAAACACACCCGAGTCATTAGGTTCGGAGCTAGGATCGGGTCAGGAGGTTCGGAACCCGATCCTGGCTCCGAACCTGTACCTGTTGTCAACGGGTGCCCTCTCGCAACTGACCTCGCTCGTTTATGCGGAATTGATATAACCGGGTCCGGTTCCGGGTCGGATTTGGTTGTACCGTGTTTGGGTGATATGGGTAAGGACGCGGTGTATGAGCAATTGGTTAGGTTGGGGAAGTGGGATACGGTTAAGGAAGAGAGAGAAAGTGGGTCGGAATTTGGTCCGGATACTCCGAGCCTAGATGCTGCGGATGGGTCGGATGTTTTGATGAAAACGACACCGTTTACTTCGTTGTTGATGATGGAAGGTGAAGGTGGATTTAGTAAAGAGGAAGGTGATGTTTTGTGGGAATATGATCCTGGTTATCAAACCGAAGCCGCTCAGGTTGCTTTCTTAATTCTTTATGTTATGTTTATGTTATTCTTGTATACAAAAATTATTTTTTATTGTCTGGTGTCAAATGAGGCCCAATGGCGCTATAAAACGTCAAGTATCTAAATTTGAGTTTTTTAAGGGTTAAATATTGTCACATAAGTATGTATATTGATTAGTAAATGATGATTATGTTGATGGCTCAACTATTTCGGGTGGGTAATCAACTACAATCAACTATATCGTGAAATTCGAATAAACATGGGATACATTATAGAAAAACCCGAAATATTTTTTTACAAAATTCTTACGTTAGACAGTATTATACGCTAAATTTGTATTTTTTTTTGGTGGTAATGATGATTTGGAATTTTTTATTAGGTTCTCAAAAGTACTAGTTGATTATTGTTTAATTGTTTATGGTATCAAGTTAGAAAAGTTCATTTTGAATTGCTCTTCTGCACATTATTTTATTTTGCTCAAGGTTAGTTATGAATTCTTTTGGGGATTACGTGTCATATCAAAATATCAAATCATCAACCTATGATTAGGTAAAAAGTTTGAAGTTTGCTGAAATATCTGAGCTTCTGTGTTTGATCAGGTCTTTACAAGACCGACTTTTTATTGGTTAAACACTCTTTTTTACCAGTTACTATCAATAAATGAGTGCTTTTATATAGAAAAATCATGTCACAGAGACGACGATAAGACGGTTACACAATAATTCGTTAATCTTCCTTTTCATCTTCTCATTGTCCAAATTAAATTTAAAAGTCGGGTATAGTATCATAATGTATCTAATCAAATGAATGGACGAAGCGCAGCTTAGAACCATGGAAGTATTGTTTTCAATTAGTAGTCATTATGCTATTCTTTGGAGTGCTGGAGGTAGTAAATTGGTGAAATCTAGCTTAATTAAAAAAGATGTGATGCCGTAGTGCAGTTAATTTTTGTTTGCTGGACATAATTTTGTTAGACGGTTTGCTAATAGTTTCCATCAATTTATGTTGTAAGGCATGGGACGGAAACTGGGGAAGATCACTGGAAATGGACACAGATGAAAATTCGTGCACATCCAGTATGGTGCCGGAAAATGCATGTGAGGTGCAATGTTCAGAAATTCTCAAGGGCTCTCAATCTAGAAAGGTAACTGACTCTCTGGAGGCTTTATAACATGTATGCATTACTATTATCTTTCTGCCAATTTACATTTTTGGATTATATTAATCTCTTGATGTCGCTAAAACCAATTGCAGGATGGTAGAAATCAGCAGATAGTGTCGGATCAGTTTTTTGTTACTGTCGACAACTGCAGTAGACCTTCAGTAGGAGCATCATCGGAAGAAAATGCAATTAAACCTGAAACAACTGAAGGTGAACCCGAGTTCCAGGTCTTGGAATGGCCTTACTGGCGCAAACCTTTGAGTCAATCTGACATGGATCAGTTGGCAGAAAACCGTGGCAAAGCTATGCTACGTTACCAGGAGAAGAAGAAAAATAGAAGGTAATACCTCCTTTTACAATTCATTTGTGCTTTCGGGTTTGCATTTAACACAAACCATTGTTCATAGTTTAAATGTCCACCTACCATATATGTCAGTCTTCACATCTGGTGCCACACCCTTATCAAACACGACTTTTAAGGATATGGGTATGGAAGTCCAACCCGGCACTTGCCAAGTTGACAATTCGCCCAGCGAAGATAGAAAGGTAGGCTTGCATAACTAAAGTAGAGGATTCGCCACTTATATGAACTATGAAGCACATCCCAATTTCACTCGAGAAACTCCGAAAGTTTCACATTGAAGTATATTTTTTGGTTTACAAGACGTATGTGTATACCTGTATACCTGTATGGCTGTATTCTTATTTTTTTTACATGGCATACATGAACAGGTATGACAAGCACATTCGATATGAATCAAGGAAGGCTAGAGCTGATATTCGACAGCGAGTGAAGGGTAGATTCGTGAAGGCAAGTAACTCGACAGATGTAGAAGATCATAACTGAAGAATTGATCGTACATTTGACGTATTGCTTGTAGAATTTAGATATCAGAAATTCAGTCTTCTCCTGTTTAGCAGGACCTTGTTTATCAGAGATGTTTGTTGGCCATTTTGCCTACCTGGTTGTCTAGTAGAATAAACGCGCCTCATGATCTCGTTCCAAGCTGGCCGGTTTTCAGCCAAGGCAAACAGAGAAGGCTATTGGTTTAGCAATTCAACATCCTTGTTGACTATTGACTGTTGATTGTTAAAATGGTAATATGCCATCTGTATTCTATCTCTTCGTGACTGTAAGTCACAACTCTCAACCTGAGAACTTCTATAACTAAAATACTAGCAGGCTAGCAGCAATTCTGCAGCTGTAGCATAGTCATGTAGCATATGTAGAGATTGTGCCGTGCTCGGCGAGCTAAATGTCAGTGTATCTTAGTATCTATGAAACATATTTTGCTGCTTGTGCTTTTGTTGCAATTTCTCTGCACATTGCGGTTATTATGTACCAGTATTCTTTAGAACAGAAGAAAAATAACCATCTCAGGTTCGGTCATTTCATGTTGGCTGATCTCAGATCAGTCTGTTATGGTCCGTAACTACTTTAAGTTGTTATACGTTTGATTTAAATCCGAGTTTGTTTTAACTTTGCTAACTCTTTCGATAAATCGACTCCCAATTAATTGACGTATTATATCAGACCCCTTTTAGTAATTGAGTTTTTATGTTTTTTTTTCCGAGTTTTTAAAGTTTATAGGTAACATTTTAAATTTTTGACGTCAAAATCAAAATTAACTGTATTTATATGTATGGTTTTTAAGTAATATTGTATTTTTTTTAGTTCAATGTTTAATTGAACGAGTTAAAGAACATTATTATAACAGAAACTACACAATTACACAACTAGTTGTACTACCTCCGAGGCTCTGATGTTATAGTATGAACTGCCAAAGTTGTACTCGTTCGGTCCTACTCATTTGTTTACCTTTATTTTTCGTGCAAATATTAAGGAGATGGGAGGGGAACACTCGTGGTTGGCATTATTTAATGACAAGTGGACCATGATGATTATGGAAGATTGAAATACTCATTAAAAATACCATTGATATAGAAAGGTAAACAAATGAATGATTAAAAATGGTAACCAAATGACCGGGACAGTGGAAGTATTACTTTTTTACTATGAATTATATTTCCTCTGTCTCGGTCATTTGTTTACCTTTAATTTTGGCACAAAGATCAAGGAAAAAGTAGATAACCAATTATTTGATGACAAGTATACCAAATTAAGTGCGAAAGGAGAATTAAATTGTTCATCAAAAATATATTCCTAAAATAAAAAGATGAACAATTAATTGATATACTCTAAAAAAAAAAAAAAAAAAAATCGGAATAAAGATAATATATGATCATTTTAGTAGAGTACCACCTACTAATGCATGCATGAATTAAATTAAACATTGTAGTGTACCAAACGAAACAAATATTACTAAACATATATAATATGTCACTACTCATTAGTACCCCTACAACAATAATGCAACCATGATTAATTCATACTCCCCGTCTCGGTTATTTGTTGTTCTATTTTATTTTGGGTGTCTCGGTCAAGTTGATGAGTAGTTTGATTATTCACACTTAATTTATTCCACTTATCATTTAATAATTAACCTCATCCTCTTTCCTTGATCTTTGTGCCAAAACAAAAAGTCAACAATTGATCGGAACGGAAGAAGTACTAAACATACCTATAACCATAACAAGTTTAAGCACTTTCATACTACTTGTTCTCAATTACCTACTTTTTCACGTACAAATTAAATACCTTTTTTAACGTTAACTTAACATTTCTATATAAGATTAGACCAATCATTAAGTATTCAAACTCATATTGCATTTGCTTGCTTGTTTGCTCTTTCTCTCTATCATTTTAAGCTCAATTTCGATTCAATGGCGTCGAACAATGGTGATCAATCCAAATCGATTGCGAATCAGTCCGGCAAAGGTTTGTTTTTAGCACAAATCATGCTTAGGAGTTTAACAAGCTTGCTCGCCTTGGCTGCGACCTTAGTGATGGTTAAGAGCGACCAGTCGACCACAATTTTTGGTATCGTTTTTCAGGCTAAGTATAGCTACTCTTCGGCTTTCAGGTGACTTTTCATTTTTGTTTGTTTGTCAATTCAAACTAATATTAGATACGGCAAGACACAAAACATTTTCTGAAATAGTTACTTTAGTCTCGTATTTTTAACGACAGTAAAATTTATTAGCCAGTTTTCGGTTTCATTATTCATTAACTGAGTGAGTGGCTTATTGATATTATCTATTTTTGTAAGTTGGTTTTACGTTTCAAATAGTTGCTTCAATCTTTATAGGTTTCGGAATATGCTTAAAATATGATCGAATATTCATATGAAAGTATTTTTCGCTTAAGTTAACCTGTGACACGGCCTGCAGGTTCTTCGTAGGTACAAATATAGCCGTATGTGCCTTATCTGTGATTTCGGTTATTGCCATATGTGCTTTCTATGGCCCTAAATCCAACTCCAACAGTAATTTCTCTCTGTTTCTCTATGATCTGGTAAGAAACAATTATCTATGTCGATTATTTTGACGTGTTATTTGAAAACGACAATTGGCGTCTCTGTTCTAACATAACAAAAAAAGCGCATTCAACTGACTTGCTTTAAAACATTAACGAAATGATGTGATATGATATTAATTCGTTGTTTCTATTTCTTCCGGTTTTGATGGGCAGATCGCGATGATATTCTCAATGGCCGGATGTGCAGCCGCGACATCAATCGGATACGTGGGAAAATACGGACAAGACCAAATCGGATGGGCTAAAATATGTGACGATGTTACAAAATTCTGCAATTTTGTGATGCTGGCTATTGCATTCTCGTACCTGTCCTTTATTTGCCTATTTGGTCTCGTAATCATCGCTTTCAGGCAGGCTCATACACTATCAACAAACCTGCTAAATAAGGATTAACCGTCACAAGCAAGAGGGACTGCATTAGTTAACCCTTACGTAAAACCTTTATTTTTTCTTACTTTCTAGTTGTAGAATTTACTCATGATAAAATTGGTAATTATTTTAGTGAGAGATTTACTTTGCCTTTTATAAATTGATTGATTAATCTTTGTCGTTGTAGAATTTACTAATGTTTGTAACAAAGAAGTGTGTATTTGGTCACAGTATTCCATAGTTCTTACTGTCAAGGAAACTTGCTTCGATTGATATAGGTGCATACGTATTATTATTTGTAGAAAAGAAATGGCCTTAAGAAGATCATACCCCTTTAATTTAAACCCATACGAGTATCATTGTGCTAAAATTAAAGATAAATAAATGCTGGAATGAAGCGAGTAGATTATTGATTTTCTTAAAACTTTCCATACGACTAGACCTCTCCCCTAAATCATAAATAAATGACCTGGATAAAGGAAGTAGATTGTTGATTTTTCTTAAAACTTTTGTTATTTGAAAATCCATATAATCCACACAAATGGAGGCACTTTATTCTAAGAAAGAATGATTATAATACTGGATAATATTTAATGACGCATTGACGATGACAATGCACCCAAAAATATAATTTTTCATTCCATTCAATAGTATATATTTGCTTTTTGAGCACTATTCAAAAGTAGAAAATTTTCGATACAATTTCAAATATATAGCATAAAAGATAGTCATGTGAGATATTGTTTAAATTGTCTTTCCAAATACATTGTGAATATCAAATTTTTATAATTTTTATTAATATGTAACTAAAGATATGGAAAAAAATGGACATTAATATACGTGTATAAAGTAAATGTATAAAATTGAGTGAAACGAAGGAAGTAGATTTTTTGTGCGACTGCCCTAGAAGGCAAAAATTATGAACAATATCTTGAAAAACTAAGCCATATTATTTTCACTTGCATAGCCAATTAAATAAATTACATCTACTATCTTCATCTCCGTCAATATTACCATTGTTTGAAATACCTTAGGAATATTTCAAACAAGGATAACTATTAAGTGAGACAATGAAAATATTGACTTTTTTTTTTTTCTTCTAATAGAACTTAGATATATAAGCGAATAATTTTCGCAATTAAGTCAAATATGCATCATGATTTTAAATTATAAAGTTGAACCCTACTAAACTCGATCCAAATCTAGTCCTTCTTATCAATAAAAACACAAACACCCTATCAAAAACAATTCTCCAACCAATTTGAGTTTTAAGTCCGCCTCTATTATTTATAATAACAGTATTCCTAACGTGTGCTATAAGGGCACACAATAAGAAGTCATGAGAAAAAAGTCGGGAGAATATTTCATGAGAAACAAAAAGATGAACCATTTTAATAAAAAATCTGATAATCTTTCCTCGTATAACTTCTTAACGTGTGCCCTTAGAACACACATTTGAAAATCCCGAATAAAAAATACCGGAGTTTAAGGCCACTAACTTTAAACTACATACTTCGACCCACCTAAACTCAATCCAAACCCGATCGATTGCTAGTTTGCCACCTATATAAACACAGGGCCCCTCGTCAAAACACCAAAATTTCCCGCCAAATAGAGTTCAAAGCGCGCGGTTTTTTCAAATTACTTTAGGGTTCTTGGAGATGCTACGCTCCTCACTCTCCAAACCCATGTTAGTTCTCCTCAATTCTTCGTAGATCTCTCTATTTCCTCTCAATTACTAACAATTGATTCGTTTTTTGATTGCAAATTTAATCAGATACTCAACAACAGTGTCAAAGATTCAATCTTTGTGCAAAAGTCTGAATCTTTCGCGTAATTTTTCGATAAAAATGGCGGAGAATGACAACAATATCAAAAGGGGTGCGTTGGTGGTTCTAGAAGGGTTGGATAGAAGTGGGAAGAGCTCACAATCTGTAAAGCTTGTGTCTTTTTTAGAAAATACCGGTTGCGCTGCCGAGTTATGGCGGTTTCCTGACCGTGAAACGTGTGTTGGAAAGATGATTTCGTCGTATCTTGCTAATCAATCTCAATTGGATGATCATACTATTCATCTTTTGTTTAGTGCTAATCGCTGGGAGAAAAGGTTTGATCTTTTGATTTGCTTAATTTGTTAGGTTTTTAGGGTTTTTTTTTTATGCGTACCACTTGTTTGATGAAATGTCTGTGTGAATTTAATCCGTTTAGTGTACTTTTGAGCATTGAAATGCTGTCAGTGCTTATCGAATAGATGGAGAAAGTTGTAGGTTCATTACAACCTGCTTACATCCGATCCCCCTTACCTCGTAATTTGTAGGAGCCATTGAGTCAATAGGGTAATGTCGCTGACTTGCACTTGCTGTTCTATGGTACAATATGTCATTGTCGGATTGATATATTTGTTTACGCTTTGTAATGTTCTTGATCTATGTTATCTATGCATGGAAATTGTAGCCTTTTATTTCCATGCTTGTTAGCGTCTGTGAGTTTAGCTGGACCCCTTGTTTATGCAAGAATGTTCCCATATGTCCTAGTTTTAACACAGTTGACTAGGCTGGGGTTCTTGACTCGTGAGACTCGCAATTCATCTACTTAATGTTCAAACTATGTTTTATCAAAAGTAATGTTATTAGATGATTGCTAGCTTTCCTTCTTATACCTGGTAGCGGAATCTGTATTCTGATGTTCTGATTGAATGGTTATGCAGTGATATTAGTAGCAAAACTTGTACTCCTTGCATCCTGTTTATATTTGACTTTGGTGGTCAGATAATGTCAACTTTTAATTAATACCTTTTGACAATATACTAGAACTATAACTAATTGGAAATGATATTACGAACATACTTTCTGTGTTAAAAGTAAATCAAACTTGAAATATATGACATTCTAATCAATCGATATGTTTGAAGAAGTCAGTGGTCCGAGTCTACAATGGTTGTCTACCCAAGTCAACTTGGGATTTGGGACGATAAAAATGAGATGTAGTAATGAGTTATTTTTACTGATGTTTTGCAGATCATTGATGGAAGATAAGCTTAAAGCTGGAATTACTCTCATAGTTGATCGCTATTCTTACTCTGGGGTGGCCTTCTCATCTGCCAAAGGCCTAGATTTTGAGTGGTGCAAGGTAAAATTACAAAACCTGGAAATTACTTTAATGATCTTCGTTTATTACTCTCACTTAAAAAGGGAAAAGTATCACTTTTAAGATTGGCCTTTATAACTACTCCGTAACAGTGTAATCCCTAAGGCAAAGGGTGGACAGTAAAAATAAAAAGGATGATCTTTTCTTGAACATCAACATGAACTTTGCTTTTGTGGGTATTATACTACCTGGACGATGAGCATACCTCTGTAAGTCTTATTTGCATGATTATGAAGTGTCTTCATTTTCCGAATAAATTAATGGTTAAATACTGAATCTGCTGGTTGTTCTTCCCTTGAATTATGCATAAAACATCTATGTAAGTTCCAGGAACCCTGTAGGCTAATGTGAATGTGAAGTGTGGATATGGAAATGAGATATGATGCACTTAGAAAGTGTTAGGATGCTCTAGAAGCCCTTTTCTTTGTTAAGAGTTGGTATTGTTTTTTATTTTTTTTAATAAATAGAGAAAAGATTAAAACATGAGTGTGTTTACTATTACACGTAAAAAGAAGTAAGTTTTAAACTTCCAAGTAATCTAAATTCCTTAGTACGGAGTAAAAAGTCAGTGGAGGTTGTGTTTGACTTGTGAGGAGCTGCACAGATGGAGTAAACAAGAAGATAAAAGACGTGAATGAACTCAATTTATTTTATCTTGGATTATTTCTACTTTGGTGCTCTCAGATTATCTCAACAAGAAGATTTTGTTTGACGTTTATTTTTAGTTGGTTTACTACTTTTACTTTTCAAAATTCGTTAACCAAATTTGAAGAGGAGATAAAATACAAAGCTCCCTTGATTTGTCAGCCTTGTGCTGCCTTCTGAAAAAATGCTGAACGAATTCTAAAAATCAGACTATGAGGTAATCTGGTAATGTATTTACAGGTTACTTGTTCTATTGCAGGCTCCAGAGTCGGGATTGCTTAATCCAGATCTTGTCCTGTACCTTGACGTACCACCTGAGGTAATTTGTTAATGTCGGGAAGTAGAATTTTGGAAGTTATGCCTAATAACCACAAAAAGCTTGTAAGAGATGGTCTTAAGTGTGAGATTAATCAACTAATCATTTACTCTAATTAATTGAGGAATACATAAGCATTGGTCTCTCAAATTCTGAGACCATCTCTTACAAAACTCACTACATAGTACGTCGTATTGGTGTATTTGGAATATTTGCTTAGCTTGCTCAATGCCTTAAGAAGCTTGCGTTTTAGTTGTTGAAGTGTAACATATTTGTGTGCTCACCCACTCCAGAAAGCTGCGGAAAGAGGAGGTTATGGTGGTGAACGATATGAGCGCCTGGATTTCCAGAAGAAAGTTAGAGAGAAATATGAGTCTCTTCGTGATTCCACATGGAAGGTACTCTTTATTGTTTTATTCTTAGCTGCCAAATGTCTACTAATCTTAGAAGTTACTGTGTTCTTGATTAACAAAAGAACAGAGAAACATATAGAACATGAAATCCTTTTATCTTGTTTAAGACATTCCCATTTAATTTAATGAATCACTGAACTTCCTCCCCACACCCCCAAATGATGCTGATTCCAACCCATATCATTTCGGAGTAATCTGGTGGCCTGACTTGGCCCAAGTGTCTGGTACGGGTACATAAGTGTTAGACTCGCCACGCCTTGATATGTTTACGAGCATGCATTTTGAAGTCGCATGTTATCAGTAGAAATATGAAATACAGAATTATTGAAAATGAATAGTAAGATGTAAAATTTTGCAGTTGTTATAGAACATACTATGCTTTGTACATTAGTCTTGTCATTTACTTAACTCATGCATGCTCGCTTGTTTCCCTCAACCAGGGGTGTCAGGGTGTTAATAAGATTCAGCGGTAAGGAATATAATTCTCATAGAGTCGATATTATTGATGTAACAACAATGTATATAGAGATGCCTTATTTATAGTGTAAGGTAGACTCCTTTTGTCAAGTGTGTATTACCAATTTACCAATTCTTCTTAGAGTAGTTTCGGGTTGGGTTCTTGCTTTATAAATCAATTTAGCACCAACCAGTCAACCACCTCCTTTTACTGAAAAAACAGTCCCCTAGACCAATTCGGACCCTTTAGGGCAAACAATATCGTAATCATAGTCTTGTATTTATGTAATCTAGAGCAGCTATAACCTTCTCAACTCCGACCTAAAGAAGTGGTTTTAGAACTCACATTTTTCAAAGTTTTCTTAGGTTAGTAGTTCGGCGACCTTTCCTAGAATCTCTCATATCCGAAACAAAGGAGCCTTCCCTCTTTCCCTCCCCATTTGAGACAACCTCAACCGATCTTTGCACGGACATGCCAACCCTCCCCTTACAGTACAGCAGAGCAAGTAGAAACCTATTCTTAAACCTCCTATACGAAAAGGAAACAGAAACAGCAACTGTCGCAGGTGAGGTGATTGACCTGGGGGCTTCAATATGGAGGTTCTTAATCATCTTATCTAGCTGCTCACCTTTGATGTCTGGTTTCGCTCAAATTCTCGTTCTTCAGCTGCACTACCGTTCGCTCGTACCGTTTGCTGGTAACAAGCCAATTACCTCGTTCTACTTACCTTCACCTGGTCGAACGAGGAACATCTTGGACCTGGTCAAAAAACAATTGCCAAAGTGGAAGCCATCCATTTCATATGCACTTAATTGTTTAAATTGATCACGTGTGACCAATTTTGTGTTCTTCTCCTCCCGTTGAGGTGGAGAGAGTCGGATCAAAGATTTTTTTTGTTCAAAGAATCATTATTGGCCTGATAATTAAATAAATAATCAAGATATAAACTAATGTTCTGCCTGAATAAAGCAGGAGGCAAATGTAATTACCCTACATGGCCTCAACAAAAATTATCAAAATCCTTCCTCTTTTTCGTCTACAATCCACCTCAACTGGAGTTGCAAGCAAATTACAACTTCAGCACAGACTGTTGTAAATTAAAAGCAGAGGTTCCTCCGAGCATTTAAGCTTCGAGGTCAGTCAGTTGCTTTGCTTTTTCGGCAGTGTAATGATCAAGCATTCAAGCATAGTACATTCCAACAGACAAGGAGGAAGCACAAAATCATTGATCCTCTGAATATAACAACCTTTTAACATTAAATAATAAATGACTTGCATGTATAAGATAGCTAAAATACTTCCCAAGTTCATTTACTTTAAAGACTGTATGTGTAACTAAAGACTAAGGCTGCTTCCTAACTATTAGGCTGCTTCGGAAGTGGTAAGATGGTGGTGTGGCAGGACGTTAATCATTCTTTATCATCTGCTGAGTTGTAACCATACGGATTCTTGCTAGTCCAATTCCATTGATCACGACACATTTCCTCAATTCCATATTTGGCCTTCCAGTTCAGTTCCCGCTCTGCTTTCTCTGTTGAGGCATATACAACCTCCACGTCCCCAGAACGTCGCCCAGCCATTACAAGCGGGATTTTCTTTCCTGATGTTTTCTCAAATGCAGTAGCCATCTCAAGGACGGCTGTACCTTTACCAGTTCCCAAATTGTAGACTTATAGTAAACTGTTACAACAACTGTTTTTTGTATAGTTCTCTTACGATTTTGATCTATTGATCGACTAGTTTGTTATTAACCTGTACAAATTGCAAAATAATTACAGATTGTGGATGCCTCATTGCCGATGGAAGAAGTTCACAAACAAGTTAAGGAATATGTGATGGAATGTGTACTCAGTTGCGCTAACGGGAAGCCCCTCACTCAGCTTTGGTTGCAGTAATTAGTACTATGTATTCTTCGTTATGTAATCGAATTAATTCCATTGCTAATTGTGATTGAGATTTAAAAATCACGTCTACTTTCACAGGTCATGAGTTATTAAGACGCGTTCGCAGTTGCAAAAAGAAAACTTGGGAGTAATCAATTAGATTGCGTTCAGTATTCCGAATGAGTAATGTAAGGAATCATCTTAACGTTTTATCTCTGGCATTGGTATATCAACACGGAATATTTTTAGCCGACAAATTTTGATAACAAAAAACCGTTTTGATAATGTAAACAAATTTTGCTAAAAAAGGTATATTGTTGTGCCATTTTTTCACCGGAATTAATATACATGTGAAAGTTTTTATAAGGATTTTCTTGTAAAAATCGTCTTTGTTTCTCAATTTATTATTTTCCGCTTGTCATTGTTACTGTAATTCGTTACCCAACTATCGATAGATGGACATATAACCATCGTGAACGTTTAATTCAAGTAATTCCGCCGCAAATCGAATCACATAAAGAACAAACAACCAAAACGCAAAGATTTCCCAGTAACATGCTTAATACATGTTACGCATTAAACGGATAATCATAATTTGGTACACGTTTTTTAATCATATATGAATTAATACTACGTCGGAGCAATTGCGATTATTATTAAATAAACGAAGTAATTAAGAAGCATTTTACTTGCAAATGAGGTCAATTTCAGCTCCCTTTGGATGCACATTACCTTGGTTAAGCCATGTTAATCGAACCATTCAACAATTGGTCGGTCCGAGTCACGTATCATATGGGTTAGACCTTCATACTAGACCGCTTTTATTGAGGTGTGACCGGGTTAGAACAAGGCTTGGTATGAAGGGTTACTTTGAACAAGACGAGGTTTTAATGAAGTCGGTTGATAATGGTGGACCGCGGTGGTTTACACCGTTGGAATGTGGTGGTTCGCGATTGGAGAACTCTCCTCTCCTCCTTTATCTCCCTGGTTAACAAATATTTTCAAGTATTTTATATTAATATCCTAAAATACATGATAGTCTGCAAACTGCATATCACGTCATCAATCTATATAAGCTAGACAATGTATCTTTATTTGGGTACATGTGATATTTGCAGGCATTGATGGTGTTGGGCTTGGACTCATGAAACACCATGTAGAACTTGGAAAGTGAGTCGTATTGAATCTTAATCTAATTTCATTTCTCTCTAAACTTATTCGTAATACTTCCTTTGTTTCAATAATTTTTTTAAATTTTTAAATAAAATACATTTCATAAAAAATATAAATGTAAATAAATGAATAAGACTGGGAGGGTATTTGAGTTGCAAGAGATATTTCCTTTAACTCCGTATAATATTAATGTAGGATTTTTCAAGTATGGTGTTTACATATTCCAATTATGGACCGTACGCCATTTTCAGGTGATTTGTTTGCTGTATCTTAATATTTATCTTTCTACGATTATAAATTGATTTTTTAATGAAAATACAATTACATTTCTAAATATTAATTTTCACATTGTATAATATGAATAAAAATGTTACAAGTTTTATATATAATTTATAATTTACTCCCTTCATTTCTTGTGTACTAAATGAATTAAATTGTTTGTTTATTATCAAAGTACAGAATTAGTTAAATTGGTAGAAGACAGAATTAGGACAGAGTTTGAAAAATCACCAAATAGGCCAATTTATATAGTTGGAGAGGATGTTGGAGGATGCTTTGCTCTATCAATCGCAGCTAATAATCCTGAGCTTGATCTTGTCCTAATTTTGGCTAATCCTAGTAAGTTCCCTTTTTTATCACTTTAACTTATTAATAAAGTCGTAAACAAAATGTTTTACATACTAGCAGTACGACTCTTTTAAGTCATTATGCTTAGCTTTATTAGGATATTAGGCCCATTAGGGACGGCTATCATTAGGGTTTAGAGTATTTATAATATAGTAGAAGGAATCTTAATACTCTAAACCCTAATGATAGCCGTACCTAATGGGCCTAATATCCTACTAATAAGCTTACATGTTTCCTAGTCCCTTCCTTCACATTTATTCGATCTTCCCATTTGCTTTTACACGATTTACATGACGCTTCTTTGATTGTATTGCTCGACTAATTAAAATTTTCGACTAAATTACTACGAAAAATGATTATGTGCAGCTACATACACAAAAAATTGTGTATTACTAGAAAAAATTACTAAGTTTTACTAACGTTTGTTTTAATTAATTATGTGCAGCTACATATTTTAGCAAGTTTAACATTCATTTGTTGAAACCTTTCTTATCCTGGATGCGTTCTCAAATGTCACACAAAGGTACAAATGTACAATATCTGTACTCCCTATTTCAGTTATTTATTTACCTTTTTTATTCTTTATGGATGTACTTCGTATTTTAATTAAAGGTAAATATTTGATTTAGACGGATAAATATTAAGAATGGGAAATTAAATCACGTAAACGGATTTCTAAATAGCTTTAACTTTATACTAGTTTTATGCCCGTGCAAAAAATGCACGGGTTTAATTTTATTATATTGAAAAAATCAATAAGAAGGTGAATATGTTTAATAAAAATATGATTTTAATATTACAGTTATATCGATGTATAAAGTAAAGAGAATTTATACGCTTAACTTAAACGTAAGTAAAAACAACACATTAGCTCGACATTATAAAAATAAACAAAGTCTTATTTAAGACGGGTTAAATATATATGCGTAGGATGAATAAGACAAAACAATAACATTATGCATAGGAAAAA
>VHZZ01001927.1:93459-111137 GCA_009801015.1 Silene noctiflora
CTCGTTTATTATACCAATCTATAAATGGGTTTAATACACAAGTCCCGGGTTTTGATCCTTAGGTGATTTCTTTTTCAATATTGATCACAACTGATTGTTTACATGAGTATATATGTAGCAAAGAGATTTGTTAGCTTTCCTTTCAATTGCAATGTATAATCTTAAAGTAAGCCCCAAATATAATGTATTCTTTTTAGGTGTGGACAATATGATTAATTGATTATTGATTTAATTTATGGAATAAATAAATATTTTTTTTTTTTTTTTTTGAATGACGAAGAAACTTACAACCACTATTTTTTTTACTATTATCAGATCAACCACCTTTTTTAAAGACGACGGACATGAAATGTAGAACCATAGTCTTGAGCTACAACAACCCGTCTCGAGCTACAACAATCCGACATAACTTTAACCTAAAACTATAATAACTTTCACTCAAACTTTAACCAATAGATAAACTCTCGTTAATATAGAATAAAGTATCGTTAATTGAACTCTTTTGCCTAAACATTTACTATTCAACATCAAACATTTACCATGGTTGCCCAAGTGTCTTTCAAATTTTTACATACTTGCAAATTTGTAGTAACAACTCACAATATCCACCATTCCACCCTATTATTATTGTTCCTCATCAGGTAAGATCCTCTCTATTTATTTTTATTTATCTATTTTATGTTCATTAATTATAGAGTTCATTTATTTTTTAGTAAATTAAGTAACAAGCCATTTATCTTAAACAACTTCAATTTTACATAATCTTTGTTATCGTTAATTATTACTATTTATTGTTAGGTAGTAGAGAACTGGGTAGGAGGAGTATCTATTTCCATATCAGAAGTATAAACTATAAAGGTTATGTGTGTGCACATGTTAGTGTATTAACTGTTTACTCTAGTCAATAAGAATCCTTATTTTTCATTCTATTGAGACTATGCTTAGTTATTCATGATCATTGTTTTCAATTTTCTTATTGATCTTGGGTATATAGTAATGCCGTATACCCGACGGGGATAAAATTTTGGGTTGTTATCGCTACATTACAAGTATATTTTATTAATTTATTATCAAGCCTAAATTAACTTCCATCTTAACATTATTGGACTTACTTATTCAAAGCGTCGACCCTAAGAAGTAAGAACATTTGCATCATCTAACGTAGTCGTGTCCAATACCGATACTAACACGATACTCAGAAATATGTGTCTGATACTTCACAAATTATGTCTAATTTTTGTAGTATTCATTAAGCTTTGGACATTTTCTAACACTTGACACGGTCAACTAGCATGATATAAATTGAACTAAACTAAGCTAAAATTAATACCACTAAAATGAAATTATAAAGCACAACACAAATTTTTGTTTGGGACAGAAATATTCGTTATAAACTTAAAACGAGTTAAATAAGATAAATAAAAGGTATACAAAAAGTCTAGTTTGAGATTGTATTATCCATTTTATAATTAAAACGGATTAAGTATTACCCCACTTTAGCTTAGACAAAAGATCATGCTTGGTTAGTCTTGAGAAGATTAAGTAAGAGTTACACAAAAGCAGAATGTTTAGCGTTAATAAAAAGGTTAAGCGAAATGTTATCTGATCCGTTTTAATTTTAAGATTAATAACAAAATGGCGCTACTGCGCAACTCTGGAATAAAAGTGGCAATCATTGACCTCAACTCCAACCAACACTCTCTCTCTCACTCCCTTCACCATGGCTGCCGTTAGTCAAGCCGTTAACTTCGCCGGAATCTACACCGGTCGCCGCCTTCACCGACCTTCCTTCCGTCGTTCCGCCGTAGTAATCAATCACTCAACGGCGGCGAAAGAGGTAAGACCGACGAATCACAAAATGGAAGCTGTGGCGGCGGTGGCGAAAGCGAAGAAGTTTCTAGAAGAAGAGGAAAGTGAAAAATTGAGCTTGGAGGATTACTTCGAGCAAGCTGAATCGTTGATTAAATCGGACGGCGGAGATGGACCGCCACGCTGGTTCTCGCCCTTGGAGTGTGGGTCCCGCATATTTGATAACTCGCCTCTTCTTCTTTACTTGCCTGGTTAGTGTTTTCCCATAATACGTAAATAGAATATTTGTGTAAAACGATTTTATTTATTTTACGCAGTTAGTCCTACCAAAGTACGGGGTAGTTACTCAAAAATAGAATGCTTGGGTAAAATGGTTTTATTTATTTGGGCGGTCTTAAACGGAAAATAATTCAAATGATTTTCTTTGTACGATTTCAGGTATTGACGGACTTGGACTTGGACTTATTTTGCAGCATCAGAAACTGGGAAAGTGAGTCTCGTTTTCCCAATGTTACAAGTTTGCTTAAAATCCTGGTCGTCTGAGCGGATCAATTGACAGTACGCTGCCTTAGATTAAAATGCCTAAGGTAGTGTATGACAAATTGACAATTGACCCGCTCACACGACCAGGATTTTATGTGTGCAATCCATATGTTGAAATGTGTTGTATGGACTGGAAATACTGTCTATTACTCTGAAATAGTTGGATGAAATGTTGCTTTTGCGAAGCTGGCTAATGATACGTTTTTTTTTTATTTAAGGATTTTTGATGTATGGTGTTTGCACATACCTGTCAAGGATCGAACCCCATTCCAAGGTTCAGCTCTTTCTCTTTGTTTTTTTTTTCTTTGCACATTGACAACAATGTACTTAGACACTGCTTTTAGAAGTCTTTATTGATGAACTTAGGGCAGCGTTTAAATAGGATGTTGAAGGGAAGGGGAACGGCGAGGGACTGAGGAGAGGGAAGAAAAGAGAGAGGGAATGGATCCTTCCAAATTTTTCATATGTGATCATTTAGTTTTTTTTAGCTCGACCAAGCTTTTAATATCCGTAAAACCTGACTGGTTGTTTCTTATATGTAGATTTGATACTGTTAGTTGAGCAAACTGTTAGGTCTGAGAATAGTCATTTCCCTGGGAGACCGATATATCTTGTTGGAGAATCAATTGGAGGATGTCTTGCATTAGCTGTGGCGGCGCGAAATCCTAATATTGATCTTGTACTTATTTTGGCTAATCCTGGTGAGCATTTTCTTATGTATATTCATGCTTTAAGAATTTAGGATGATAATAGTACTCTATGAACAGCTTGATAAATTCAACTCGTTACAACTTCATTAAAACACAATTTACTATGGAAATTTGAGATAGTGATAATTGCACAGTACTACATTCTTAAGATGTATCTGGAATACGGTTGCATGGTTTGGGGCTTTCTCCAGCCGATCCTCAAACCAAATCATCCATACTAGAACGGAAATTGTTAGCTAACTAGATCGTCAGGGTGCTTTATATCTGTACCCATTGACGTCTTACAAATTAGGATACTGAACCATGCAACATTGATTTGTAAGCATGATGCTACAAAAGGCAATAATCAATGTCACTGAAATAAAATGCAATTTTTTTTTTCTTTTTAGGGGAAGGGGTTTCTCTAGTTGGAAAGTGCAGGCTATGTTTCTGGCCAAGAAAATTCCAAATACTATGTCCATCTCAATATTTTCAACTAGTAAGCTTGACATATCACCTTCTTTTCTGATCCCAACTTCCCAAGTGTCTTAACAATTATTTGTATTGTCTACTTGGTGGCTGGATGTTTTTTTAATCTTTTTTTAAACTTTTTTTTTTAAACTTCTAGCGATACTGCGCTAGCTGTGAAGTATGTTTCTTCAATCAGATTTATCGTGGCCTATGCATTGGTGTAAAACTGTAATGAACCCGAGTCTATAATTTACTGCTTCTACACTACACGAATGAATGATAGTCTCTCATTAATATCAGTCTTGCAGCAACCAGTTTTGCCAAGTCTCAGCTACAGTATATATTGCCTTTTCTCGAGTTCATCCCAAGCGAGCTGTCTCTCATCAGTATACCATATGCATTCAGCCTGATGACAGGTTTGATGTTGTTTCTTAGTCTCCTTGCCTAATACTTTTGTTGCAATGTTTCTGCTAGCATGACTGATGAGTGGTCAAGAATGCTGTTTCTGTACTGTATGCTGCGGGGCATGCTGGTACAGTGTGACCCTTTTTATCCTCCCGAACAATGGATGTAATTTAGACTCTCTTTCATTACAAAGTCAGACTAATAGTTTCTCACTGAGATTTTCTCTGGCTCTCGCTGTGTGTAGGTGAGCCTTTCAAAACAACATCCTCTGATTTGGAGAAAGGGTTTCAACTGGAAAAACTTTATCAAGATCTTTTCAAACAGTCAAACCACTTTTCGGTAATAGTAGTTGTTGTTTGACTTCATTTGAATGTTGAATATGTGGTACACATTTCTGCTTGGTTGCTATGTCGTGATCCTGTGGCACACGGTAGCAGTTCTAGTTTCTTTTTGCAACTGAAATATTAGTTTAACAGAAACACAGTAAAATATACGCTTTTTTCATGAAGTGCTTTTAGTCCGTCATTTTTTCTTGGGGCGTGCAGAAGCCTTCCCAAGGAAACAACTCGTTATTTCTGTCAGAATTGTGTACTGTTGATTATTTTAAGTGGACTTTTATCTACATTTTCACACTCTTAGAAATTCATGACGAAGGTAACAGGTTGTGGCTGATATTCTTCCCAGAGACACTCTTCTGTGGAAGCTGCGGATGATGAACTTAGCTGCTTCATTTGTGAATTCTCGTATATATGCTGTCAAAGCTCAAATTTTAATTCTTGCGAGGTGCTCATTCTCCTCTCTTAGCCGTGGTTTCAACTTCCAACCCATCCAGACTAATCAAACTTTCATGAATTTAACTTGAGAGATAACATAGTTCTTTTTCTTTTTTTTCCCCTGCCATCAGCAAACACAAGAAGCTCCAATAAGTAATTGAAAATCTTGTTCACTTGAATTACATCTTGCGTCATCTAAAGAGAAAACCTTACCCCCACCTTTTAAATGTATTTTGTTATTGTTACGGTGATTGGGGGGATCAAGGGAAGAATTGAATGACAAGGCAACTCAATGTTGCAGTGAACTGATGCATTAAGGGGGGATATAATTTTTTTTCCCCAAAAAGAAATCAGTTACAAAGAGATGTTGAACCTCACTTTGCTCATATAGATTTATGAGATGAAAGGGCGCATGATATGGCTTAGTTGCATACTTCAAATTGAATTCTGTGATTTTCATTTAGGGTGGGGCTAGGGAAAGGTTCTGATTTTAAATGCTTACCAAAAGTATGACTCTTGGTTTTTCCTTCACTTTTGAGTTTCGATCATATTGTTTTGTCTTACTGCATTTTCTGTGATGTCATCTACTGTTTGTTACTTTTATTTTCATTGTTCAGACTATGATCTCACACTAGTTGAGCAGTTGAACTTGACTTTGCTCAAAGTTCGCTTCCTAATTATTGTTTTGTATTTTGAGTTTGTCTCAGTGGAAGAGATCCATTGCTACCAAACCTGGAGGAATCTGAAAGAATACGTCTAGCATTACCAAAACAAGAGATACATTTGTTAAAAGACACTGCTTTCTTTCCGAAGTGTGAGATCCGCAAATTTGATGAATCTGGGCATTTTATCTTCTTGGTATGCTGCAGCTTATCGTTTTTTTTCCCTTCCTTTTCTGGTTTCTGGCTTATGCTTTCGGAATTGTGTTGACATTCCTGTCAAAGGTTTTTCACAACTTTAAAGCTGTGTAATCACCGATCTATCCAATAATTTATAGAATATGCAGAAAAAATCCAAATGCTCTTTTATTGCTTTGCGTGGATGTTCAGAGTTCAGACTATACACCCATACAGGGAACTCGGAATGCGATAATTTCTTTCTTTGTTTATATATACGAGTATTTTTTAAGTTGGGAGGAAAATAAGCTTGTGCGCTGTGCTTCTCTTGTACTTGAAGTCTTGAAGGCAATAATTTTTTCCTCTGTAAATGTATACGAGTGTTTATGATAGTTGCTTCATTTTGGTATTAATCGTGTGAAAATGTGAGATCATGTGATTCTTCACAGAAATATATGTTTCATTTTGTTTTATTGCAGTACACTTGATGATACACTTCCACATTGTCTATATTTGATCCTGTCTTCTTCATAATATTCATTTTGTGATTACATCATTAGGATACTACGTATTTGACATGAATCTTCTCTTTCTGTTCTTGGGTCTGAGTTTCTCAAATAGTTATAGACCTTGATTTTCTGAATCTAATTCACAGGAAGACGGGATCGACTTAGTAGCTATCCTGAAGGGCACAAGCTTCTATCGCCGTGCTAAATTTCAAGACTATGTCTCTGACTATTTGCCTCCCACTGAAGCTGAATTTAATAAAATATGCGAGCCATACAGGTAAACTATAGCTCTGTGCCGTATTTGTAGGAGAATCAATTGCAAGAAGACAGGGATGTAGTTGATTGGAACAAAGTTTTCAAAGTCAGATGATGAGTGACATTCTTGCTCCATCGCTCTTAATTTTCCAATGTTGTAGAAGGTATTAACATATGTTAAACTTTATCTGATGTCAGATGGATTAGCACGGCTACAGGACCTGTAATGTTCTCTACCTTGGATGATGGAAAGATTGTGCGAAGCCTTGAAGGTATTCCAACTGAGGGGCCTGTTGTGCTTGTCGGTTATCACATGTTACTTGGCTTGGAGTTGTTTCCTCTGGTAATGAACTTTTTGACTGAGAGAGATGTCCTGTTGCGGGGTCTAGCACATCCTATTATTTTTGTGAGGATGCTAGAAGAACAACTAGACATATCTATGTTCGACTCCTTTAGAGCTATGGGTGCAGTTCCGGTCTCAGCTAGCAACTTCTACAAGCTCCTAGCTGCAGGTTCTCATGTTCTATTATATCCAGGAGGAATGCGTGAAGCTTGTCATAAAAAGGTTCTGATACCTTTAAATTTACATTTTATGCCATAGTTTGGACTGTTCCTCAGTTGTTTAGTGCAAAATTTGAAGTCCTTTTACTGATAGCTTTTTTTTCCTGATATACTTGTGTCAAATGTAACTAGAGGCTATCCTGTCACTAAAAGCTCTGGAGTATAGAGTGTCAAAATGTAATAGTCTTAGTGTTACCAGCCTAATTTATATGAAAGGTTGAAATGATGCTCTGTTAAGGACTTTAAGTAGTAAGTTGGTAACATTTTCTCAGAGGGGGAGTAGTATACTAGTATGCATAAATTATTCTGAAATAGCGACTGATTGAAAACTTCTATTCGAGCAGTTCTGAATTACTCAAACTTGAGTAGTAATGGAATTATTTTTTCATGTAGCCACTTCGACTATTTGTGAGATCAATTTATCATGCTATGTGTGTTGCCAAGTGTCATTCTTAAAATATATGAATGTGTTGCATGGCAAAATTCTGTGAAATTTCTTAGGTTTGTAAAAGTAAAAACTGAAAATATCGAAGTCCTGCAGGGTGAGGAATATCAACTATTTTGGCCTGAAAGGTCCGAGTTTGTGAGGATGGCTGCTAGATTTGGAGCAAAAATCATACCCTTTGGGGTCGTTGGTGAAGATGATATTGGTGAGGTCAGTTTGTGGTTTCCTGGGCCTATATGTTGCTGATATACTTTTTTTCTAATATGGTTTAGTTTATATCATGAAAATAAAATTTATCAAGGAAGGTTTTGGAGTATCTGGTCCTTTACACTCTATTGTACGAGAGAGATTCACGGCAATTGGAAAATTTGCGATTGATTAGTGATCGCCCATTATAGCATTATATTTGTTGTTCATATCTTCATGATCATTTGGCCGCAGAACATTCTCATTCAAATTATTAATCCTATGTTAGTAGGTGTATGTTGTCATGCTAATGTATCATCTTAACAACTCTGTTGCTAGATTAGTTATAATCTGAAACTAATTGGTATTGGCGCATTTATAAATGTCATGCCATTTAAAGTTTTCTCGTTTCAGTATCAGACCATGCTTATAGATATTTGTGACTTTCTGTTTGTAACTTTTTTTTTTTTTTCCGCATATTACTGATAGATGAACCATCTCAACCAAAACCTTAAGGTGATGGTTGAGGCCCAACTATTATAAATATTCCTATTACGCTCCCTCACTCAAATGCCCATTGGGCTTGAAGAGTGGTTAGTGCACAGGCTCCCTCCGTACCATGTGCTGAGGTTCCACTTCGCGAGTTTTTGAGGAGTTTTGAGGTTGCCAGGTTTCGAACCTCACACTGGCTCTGATACCATGATAGATGAACCATCTCAACCAAAACCTTAAGGTGATGGTTGAGGCCCAACTATTATAAATATTCCTATTAATTACAGCTTTCTTAATCTTATCTATACATTTCTTTTTTGTATATTCCTTTTTTTCCTCATTATTTTACACCGATACCTCTCATTGACAGTTGATGATTCATGTTAGCAACTCTTAATCATTTTGGGACTGCAGCATTATTGTTGTTGTTGTTGTTATTGTGTTTGGGTGTAGATACTGACTTTAGTTGTTCCTCCTTCCTAATTTTTTAAGAACAAAGCTATTTCTGTGTAATGTTTCACTATTAAAAACAAAGGTTGTATTTCAGCTTGTTCTTGACTATGACGATCAAATGAAGATTCCTTACCTGAGGGACCTCATCGAGAAAGGGTCGGGTGTTGGTCAGCTGAGGTAAAGCCTTGCTTCTGAGGTGTTAAGCACTGACTTGGTTTCTGTATTTAAATTTCCTTAAATGCACTCAAAGTTCGTTTTACTACAAGAAAGCGCACTTAACTGCCATTCTATATGTCGGATTATCAATCTTATGCCTAAATTATGATAGGACTGAAGCAGAAGGTGAAGTTGCCAACCAGGTTGGGTATCTTCCAGGAGTTTTACCCAAAATTCCAGGCCGTTTCTATTATTATTTCGGGAAACCAATTGATACAGCAGGTATGACCCTACCGCACAAGTATAGTACACTTTGACTGCTTTGTTGCCACCTAATGACCTAAACAAACGATCCCATACATCTTATAGTAGCAGGGAATGTTTATCGGCTATTCTTCCTCTTGTATCGCAGTTCTCCTAACTTGAGAACTCCGGATTCGTTCCATGTATTCAATAAGTTTCTGACAGCTTGCTTTTTTTGATATGCAACAATCCTTTGTAGGAAGGATTTCTTTGTCATGCCCTAAGTGCGTTGACAAAGCTTTTTCCTTTCAACAAAGTTATAGAGAGGCTCACATGTTCATTGGAATGGGAATTGGGGAATTTAAGCTTTAATTAGGGGAGTAGGGCAAATGCTTATCAATCCACTAGAGTCTAGACACCCCCTTTTTCTTGATGATTCAAGCCGTGTTCCTTTTGATGTCGGAAGTGGCTACCCTCTAGAAAGAGATGTAGATATTTGCCATACTCATTAGTTATGCATAGAGATAAATGTAAGGGATTCAAGAGGAACTCTTTGATTTTGTAGTGGCGTTAGAAGCTAACAAAAGAAGCAACAATAATTTTAAGACAGTCAAGTTAAGGACAGTCATATGTTGAATGATGACCAATGTTAGCATGATATCGTGGAACATGAGAGGTTTATTAAACAAGGTTACGTTGAATGAATCATGGGGATTAATCTTGTGTATTGTCATTCTTCTCGACTCTTAAGATTAGAGAGGTGAATAGGGAAGTTACTCTAGTTTGTACAGAAGACGTTTAGTAGATCGTGTTAGGAGTTCTTACCTTGGTTGGTTAAGTTTCAAATCTTAATTAGTCAAATTTTTTGGATGCGGGTTGGACTATGCATTTTGTCATCACTTCATCAATCTTTATTCCTCCAAGTGCAATCGGTTAAGCATGAGCATTTTTTCAGATTAGATTTCGTACTCTCTAAAGGGGGCTCATCTGACTCTTTATAGAGCATTTTTTTCAGGGTACTGATGCCCTTGTGTATACTCTAACTAATGTACGTAGCATTTAACTACGAAATTTCTTGCTACAAAGATTCCATTTGTACTCCCCCACAAATAGTTTTACTGAAATTGCTTAGAATACAAGTAAAACTGGTAGAAATTTGCCTCCATTCTCCACAAACCGATCATTCACTTGTGTATGAGGTTCAGCAAGAAGTACTCAGAAATGTGGGTGTATGGTGCAGGAATGAAGGAAGAGCTAAAAAGGAGAGAGCGAGCGGATGAAGTATACTTGGAGATAAAATCAGAGGTGGAGCATTGCATATCATTTCTCAAGGAAAACAGAGAAAAGGACCCTTTTAGAAGCCTTGCTTCTAGAACATTGTATCGTGCCACCAACGGCTGGTCAGCTGAGGTTCCCACCTTCGAAATCTAGCTTAAGTTGAGAAGAATGAAGATTCAAGATTGTTCACCTAGAACAATTTCGATTATTCCATAGAATAGATTCAAAATAATGTGGTTGCTGATTAATTTCAGGAATAGGTTATTTAAAGGGTGTACATTGCACCCCCATTGTTCGGTACAAAATAAACATTTGCAGGAATTGAAAAAATTATCGCCATGCAGTTGATGCTGTGGTGCGTGACGTTTCAATTTATTTTTTGTCACAATTTCGAAAACTCCTCCCTGTATACTAGTTTTATTACTGCCGAGTAATATGGAGATTGTATAACTTGCTCTATTTTTATATACACAAATTATTATTGAAGACGGGCACTATTCGTCACAAGCTGAAGACGAATAGTCCCCCTGTTACAAAATCTCTCCATTCAATTCTATTTTTATACTCCGTGTAATATATACTCTCTCCGTTCAATTCTAAACGTGCTTTTTCAGGTAGAGTAAGAATAAGTGGTCAAGCTGCCTTTTAAGTACTCACATACCATTTACTTGTTACCTAAATATAGAATTGTCTGAAAAGATATCCAGATTTATCAGTCTGATACTTTAATCGGAGCTGAAATCGCTCGAACCGAAGGAATAATAAATACCAGGAGTATCAGCATAATGATATAACACTAGAGTGAAATGTAACTGATTTTATTAATTGTTAAAAATGTTAGTAATCTGTACAGCAATTAGTTTTTATGTTCATAAAAGATTCCAAGATGAAACCATACACAAGTTAACTGTACAATTAATTATGTACACTAGGAATGAGATGCTTCTTTTCTTCAAGAAATAATGTTGAAATACTTGGGATCTGCTGGGAAATGGTACTCCACATTCAACTGCAACAAATCAACAATAATTTAGCCAATAATGATTAGAGCAGGCTTTCGAGATAATGTCATATCCGGAGCACCACATTACTACAACAATACTCTAGTTCCGTTTAAAAAGAAAAGTTGGAGCCTCAAAAGCTCCCATCTTATGGTGAAGTAACAGAGGGGTCGGCCTCATATGTCTTCATGTGTGACTAAAATTGACATCTTAAGGTCATTAGACAAATGCTGTCGAGAGATGTTTGATCTGCAGCGCAAATTCTGTGGTAACAGGGCTTTCATGGCAAAAACAATTAATTCTCTTGCAAACAAAGCCATGACACAAGTCCAGATATGCAGACAATCCAACAAATCACTAAATATATATCACAAATTCTATACAAGCCCTACACATCGACCTTACCAGAAAAGGGGTACATGTCGACTCGGATAGCGTATCAATGCCTAGTTCGTAGAATAAAAAGTTTTAAACCACCGACTAGTTAAAACCAGGATTGTAAGGTTTAAACATTGGTTCCATTCAATTTCTGAGACAACTTACACAAGTCAGGACACTTTGAGAATCAATGGCTTGGGAATAAATGAATGCATGTGCTCTACCCCTCTCTCCTTTTGTAGCATACAGAAAAGACGTAAATGCACAAATTTCACTTGTGTACAAAGTAATCTTCTAAAGGTATTAGATGATACATCATACCTTGCCTTCATCGGAATCTGAATGCCTTTGAGGAAAAACGACTCTCAAATCATTGTATAGGTAAAATTTCCGGTCTTTTTCAATACCAGTGTAAGTGTTTGTTGGGCAGCTCAGAGTGTCGGATTTGCACCTCTTAACAGGTTTTGAACCTTTTCGTGGTGGAGGGCACAAGAAACGAAGGTGAAGAGCATAACGCAGAGCCCCACTACTCTGTTTAATGTTGCATGAACTAGGCGAGGCACATTTAGACTGGCAGAAATTCAGGTCGCAAGTGCCTTCACATTTGCTTGCATTACTACCATTCACAGGCATAAAGTTTCCAAGAGAACCTTCAGATGTATTGTATTGAGCACTTTTAACTGACATAGTCCTTCCTGTACTACTGCCGGCATTTTTGTTCTCTCCAGACACCCCTATTGATGGCGTGCCAGGTAGGCCTGGATTACTGTTATTTATGGTTGTATGTTTTCCTTCCTCATTACGCACTTTACTACCCTGCTCAGACTCAGTAGACGATTTAGCAGGTGCAAGACTGGTCTTTTGGCGCAAGAATGTCTGGTTCAATTTAAAAGGGAAAAAAAGAGTCAAATTTGTAGAACAGAGATGGCAAATTAGCTACTCCTATCTAATTTCCAATGAATCTAAAAACCAATGGGACATTCATTCATCTTCAACAAAATTGAGTATACTTTATATGAGTATGTTATAACTCCAGTTGTGACAACTTTATGAGTAAATTAATTGGGATCACATCCATTTACGGGCACTGGATACCAACAAAATGGGCGCACGGATCACGAATCAGGAATCGTGGATAGACGAAGGAACCCAGGCCCAAAATACTACGTGACCAAGTGAACATACAAATTTGTCAAGTGTGGACAATGGACTAACAAGTGACTGCCCCAGTGCCCCTTCCAAAGTGAATGTAATGCAAACAAATGTTGTAGCACCTCGTGCTTTAACAAATACTTCGCATCAAAAACAAAAACTAAAATGTACCTTAGTTCCAGCAGGCATGTCACTTAAATCATAGTTGCAGAGGAAGGTATGTATAGGTGTCTTCTCTGGGTTGCTGAGGACCTGCAGAACAATATAGTATTTAGAATGACCATATAACTGATATACATCGCTTTCTTCTATGAACCGAACTCTAATACAAGAACAACCTATTCCTGTAACTCGGTTAGCCAATACCACAAAATGGCCAAATATACAAGATTGACAGACCAAAGACCCAACCCATAACTTGAAAGGAATAGAGTACCAGCTGTATACGTCCTTTCACAGGAATGCGCAGACGACTCTTGACAAATTGTGAATCGTCACTGCCAACGCTTTTCCTGAACATCTTTCCACCACCCTCTTTCAAAGTAGACTTGCCTCCAAGATCTATGGATGCATAGTAGAGTAAATAGCTATCTCCATCCACACTAGTTACAGAATATGGAAGCTTCTGTGACTTTGGTGAGAAGTTTCCCCCAGTTACACTTAAAACAGCGAGGAAACCATCGATTTTCTAACCATAACAAAACATACAGCTAGCATCAGAAAAGGCCATTAAGTATCTTAAAAGCGATAGCACAAAAACCTTTCTTTCTAAGGTATCGTTTGATTGGCACTACAAAAGTGGGTGAATTGGAAATTCACATGAATTGAAAAAATGGAGGATGTTTGTTTGCCCAAAATCACATGAATTGTATTTTCCTAGGCATTGTCAATTCCTCCATAATGGAGGAGTTTAATTACCTAGCCCCCTTAGGTAATTGAAAACTCCCGCATAAATTCAAGTCCCGGATGCATACCAAACAAGTTTTGGGCAATTCACGGGAACTGTCCAATTCATGTGTTTCATGAGAAATTAATTCTCATATGGCAACCAAACGACACCTAAGACTCTGCATATTTAATATCGTATTTGGCTCTTGACAGGTGTACGAAGGGGAAGGGAAAGAGAGCCAGAATCCTCCGCACATCACCCCTTGGCGTAGGAGTTCTAGCGTAAAAATCCAATTAACTTCAAATGAACTGGAAAGACAACAGAACAGAGATCTCCCTGGAGGTGAAAGTATGAATACCTGATGAGCACTAGCAGAAGAGATTCTACCGGACAAAAGAGACTCTTCAAATGACCCAATCAAAGATCTCCTGACAGGGAGCCCACTCAAAGTTCTGATTGACCTCGTGCTATGAGGACTCGGAAGTAAATCATTACCTGTGGGCCAACTAAACCCACCGGCAGAATCTAAGGACGATGGCCGAAAGTCTTCCCTTGATCTCCGGTGGACATTGGACTCCTCTTCTTCAGAAGGGAAGGCTAACCCAGTAATACGTCCATCATTTGACAATACGACACTATTTATAGGTAGATAGTCACTTTCTGGCCTTTTCATCCCTCCACAAGATTCTCGGCCAAGTGGAGATGACGGAAGAGAAGTGAATGTTAATCTCTCCCGGCATCCGAAGTTCCCTACAACATTGTTGTCCACTTTACTAAACTTTTCTAGGTGACTAAATCCCGGAGGTGAAGAATATAAGTCAAATGATTCATGGTTTGCTGGCAAAGGGCCATCGGCCAAAAAACTCGGGGCCTTTCGACCAGCTCCATAAGATGCATTGACCAACTCTCTATTGTAAGAAAACGATGATGTTGGGGTGCTTAATTGACCCTTCCCACAGACATTTAATTTTTTAGGGTCTTGTGCCCCCACACTACTTGTTTTACCATTTGTGAGAGAGGAAAGGGTTTCAAATCCCATGTTCAAAGCACCACTTGCAATGTAGCCAGGAAAAATCATTTTGTTCAATGGCGATAACATTCGTGATCGAATTGTTGATTCTGATGTCACAATCTTATCTACAACATCAATAACGTCGCTAGAAGAATCACCTTTGCCTATCACTGAACCAGAGATTGCAGTCTCATTCGCTTGAAATCCTACTATCCGAGAAACTGGCTTAACATCCACGCTCAGCTTAGAACTCCAACAATCTTTTGCGCCAATTTTCATTCTGGGCACATAGGGCACAATATCCTTGTTTGTGCTAGACCTTAGAGAGTCGCTAGAAGTGTCGACATGCTTCACCGAATTACTTGGGAACACCCCCCTCGAAGATATTGACAAACCCTTGCTACGTGGACTTAAGAAAATTTCACATGATCCATCCAAATCACACGTGCTTACACTAACACAGCGGGAGGGATTTTGGTTATACTGGCTCTGTGGGGCCAGACATTCATCATTAGACTCATCAGAGATTACCTGTGGCAAACCCATTGCCAAGTTTCCTAATCTAAAACAATTTTCTAAAATTTCTGAATAAAATGCACGTCTAGCTATTTGTTTACCTTCTTTTTGATTAAATTCTCTACCAATACAATCGTCCCTTCTTTTCAATTAAATGCTCTACCATTCTACCAATACAATCGTCTCATTCTTTGCTATATAAACTTGGTCTTGAAAACCTTAAACGCCTGATCCTATACTCCTATCATCAGAATAACAACACTACAGCTTGGTTTCAATAAGAGAATCAGGCCACTAAACACAGCTACGCAAAACAACAAACAACGAAACCTACATATCCACCATTCCACTAATCACATTTTCACTTCAACCACACTAATTGCCTTATCATTACCTAAAACCCCAATAGATGTAATCTCACAACAACTCGAAACACAAATTATTTGCCTAACTTTAACTTCAACCCAAGTCATGATCACTTGACCCTGCACATACACATAATACCATTACTCCACGCATCGATTTCACACTACATTCACCAAAATTTCAAGCAGAATACTAACATAAATCATCAAAATACCGCAAAAAAATCAATCGGATTATCACAATGGAGCACGTCAGCATGATCAATGCTTACTCCTTCAATCAAATTACATTGACGAGTATTGATCAACTCTTACGCTACTTAATCAAATTAATGCTTATACAATCAACTTAAGAAATCGCGATCAAAATCAATCAATCGATAATGATTACATCAAAAAGCAATCAATGAATTAATCACTTCAGCTCAAAACAATCATCATTAACAACAATCAAACATTCAAAAAAACAGCAAAAAATCATCTCTAAACTTAAAATATAATGAATTAAACTACCTTAAGTTACAATCAATTGAACGAACAAGACTGCAAAACCTGCATAACATTAAACAAATTCATCAGATTACAAACAACATATTGCATAAATATATTCAACAAGTTCAAAAATCGTTACTTCCGCCGCCATCATATAGCAGCAATATCGCCGTATCACCAAAAAAAAAAAAAAAAAAAAAAAAAAAAAAAAAAAAAAAAAAAAAAAAAAAAAAAAAAAAAAAAAAAAAAAAAACGTACAATTATGAAATGTTGAACAAATAATTGATGAAGAATTAATTGATTGATTGAGTTTGAATATAATCAATGAAATGAGGTTATGCACAGAAATTAAAGAAGGAGAAAAAAAATAGACGGCGTCGTTTTAATATGGAAGGAAGGAGGGGATGAAGATGATGATGATGGTGAGGAGGAAGAGTAAAATAGAAGGCTATATGGTTGGAGTCTATGAGACATAACCACGAGTCCACCACTTCTTTTCTTCGTTTTCCGCTATAGCTAGTTTTAAACTCGTGTAAAATTACATTACACGGAATTAGATATATTATGCGGAATGAAATTCGTAAATATTGAAGACTGATTTTACACAAAATATAATTTAATATATGAATCAATGTAGTCTAATATAAGTCGTACAAAGAATATAACTAATGTAATAAAATTACAAATGGTTGGAAATTTCTTTGTATACTAAGTTAGGTTTTGTATTAGATGTACATTTAATGTTGTCACAAATTTATGAACTATTTTAACGCTATAGATAAGGATGTATTGTTTTATAAATAATAATAAAAAAATTAAAATGGGATTAAATTCAAATATAATTATGGAAAACGTCATTGACATAGATCTTCTTGAGTCAATAAAAAAGTCGATGAACTTATCTAATTCATAAAACCCTCATTGTCATTTCATGCTCGTAAAGGAGGTTTTTAAAGTAGTTTGTACTTTTTTTTTTTGGTGTAGACCATTTGATTGGTTTAGTCCAAATTTGAGCCGGGTAGGACCACTAGGGAGACACGACGTTAATGGGTGAGAATGAAAGTTAAAGAGAGTTGTTTCGTATGGAAGAAAGTTAATTGAGAGTTGAAAGAGGTCATGATTCAGAACAAGTATAAAGTTTAAGGATAAACCGTAGAATATAAAAAATGTAGGGGCACAACATAGAAAACTCGGAAACTAGGAATAAAATGTGGAATTTTCTTTATACTATTTATTTTCCGTGTCTCTTTACATTAAAAGAAAAATAAAAGAAACTTAAAGAGTTTACATAATCAAATACAGTTGATGACAATTGAGAAATAACCTACAAAAATTCGTTCACTAAAACTGTGGAGTTCTCCGCGGCGAGTTTACTAAACAAGTGAGAAAGGCTAGCCCACAAACAAGTGAGGTTTTATCCTAAAATTAATTAGACTTTTATAACAAGTGAGACGGATAAGCCTTTTAATCCTAAAATCAATTGGTGATACGAGATGTAGTCCACTAACTTATAAACATGTTTGCTCATTATTAAGCCAATAAGAGACCTTCGCACCATGTACACATAGGAATAGAGCTCAGCAAAAAACGATCAACTCGAAACAAGAACTTAAACCATTCAAGTAGTACGAAAATATGGACTGGGCTAGGTGGCAAAAGCTGACCCGACCCGAGAAACCGACCCGAAATAACCGAGAACCGACCTGATAAGACCCGTAAATTTGGTGAACCGAAACCGATCTGAACCGACCCGAAGGTTAATCGATAAA
>VHZZ01001929.1:30653-71143 GCA_009801015.1 Silene noctiflora
ACCTATATAAGTTAACTAGAGTTTGCCACATGGCACATTCTCATTGGTCGTGTATGAGAAATCTCATACACCTCGTGTATGAGTATCATCTTTCAGCAAAAAATAAATACTAATTGGAATTAAATGCACAATACACAATACTTCGCTTAAACTTCTCGTATATTTGATACTTTTCAACTGATTCTCATAAAAAAATAAATTAATAATCCCATATATACTAACACCACTTAAAAATTCCCGCTCAATGCTATTATTACTCTTGATAAATTCTAACTAATGAAGTAGTCCACTGTTAATTTATTCCATTAATTTGGTTCATTAATTGGCAAAAATCTTGCTAAAAAATCTCGCTCATTGTTATTGTTACGAAATCTTTATGACTAATCTGATTTCATTTATTAAAATTTTTATTATCTTAAAAATCAAGAAATATAGAGATTAATTTGTTACTCCCTCCGTTCCGGTCATTTGTTATCCTTTTTCATTTTTAGGTGTCTCGGTCAATTGTTGCCCTTTCTATTTTAAGATTGCATTTGATGAATAATTTGATCTTTCACATTCAATTTAGTCCATTTGTCATCTTATAATTGGCTCATTCCTCTTTCTTTGATCTTTGTGCCAAAATCAAAGGACAACAAATGACCGTTCTTTGGTCTTTGTGCCAAAATCAAAGGACAACAAATGACCGGGACGGAGGGAGTATATTTTTTAAATCAATTTCTAAATACTTTTTTTTCCAAATCAACTTCCTAAAAAATATCAGGCATCTAAAGTACCTTTCATTTAACTCTCATGTAGGCCAAATTTCATAAAGAAACGCAAAAAATGAATTCTCAAGTATTATAGGTTATTCAGAATTCGTCTTAATACAAAACTTTATAATAATAGATTTATTAAATGTAAAAATGTTTAATGGCAACGTTTTAATTACAACATTCTCTAACACAGTCCTTTACAAATACCGTACTGTAGTACGAAATCTATACTAGTTTCAGATTAATTATTATCAAGTTAGAATAATGATGTCTCTTTAGCAATAAACACCTATACCAGCAGGTCAGGTCATACTTGCACTTGGAGATCTACCTTTAGTCCCACTTGATATTTTTATTTTTTTTAATTAAAAGGGTGGAAAATTATATTACATCCGTTTAAAACTCAATAAAAATGTGAGCTCTAATCTTTTAGTTTTTTTGGTACGCAGCTCTAATCTTTTAGTTTTTTTGGTACGCAGCTCTAATCTTTTAGTAGTAGTGTCGGATTTTAAACGAAAACAGGTGCGGGTATAAGAATAAATGCAACAAGGAAAATAAGAGTTTACGAACAAAAGTACGAGACATAGGTTCGACACGATATATAACCAAATCTCATTTTATAGCCCATAAATTACCAAATTGTGTAGGAGTTACACGCCAACAAGGCAATAATGTACATGTAGAGATCACCTCTTTAAAAGTTTCTTATCAAACTGAGGGATAACGATCTCCTGGCACCGCACGATACCTGCGGCACCACCATAACATAACCATCTCTCACTCCCCTTGTTCATATTCCATCTTACTCTATGCATGGCCTGCAACTTCGGAGGTGGTACTTCAACTTCACTCTGTGCTTTGTCCTTCAAATCGTTTTTTGTGGTTTCTGTGCTCTTTCCGACATCATCTGCCACTCCAGGTTCAGCATCGTCACCATCACACAATGCTGCAATGGAGAGCAGAGTTATGTTAATGCACGGATTTATCCTATACCATGTGGTTAGTATAGCAATTAGCATTATCAACTACAACAAATGCTCCTGCACTATGCCATTTAGCTTTATTGTATCATATACCAAATCCAAAGAATAGCGAGTGTTTGGCGTCACTATAAATATTAATCAAACCATAGATGACAAAAAGGATATCGTAGTATACCAAGAACTTCTTCACCATGATTAGGGTTTTTCTCAGCGCCTTTCTTAACTCTTTTTCCATAATGTAAACCAGATGCAACAGTCCGAGAAGATCTAGGCGTATTTGACCATTCAGTAGCTGACTTCTTCATTTTATGTGGAGAACTTGGTAATTCAGTATTTACTGTAACTGCTGATCCTTCACTAGCCACAGAACCACAGAGAAAGTGTGGTGCCCGATTCCTTATGGGGTCTTTATCAACTGCTTTGTGTGTTAGCTGACAAAAAAAAAAAAATCAATCTAACAGCAACAGAATGCTTTCGAAATGGAATTTAAATTAATCCAGGCTAGCACATTCTTTTAATATAAAAAAGCATAAATGCATAAAAATTGAAGCTGTTACTTAACGAACCCCTCTTCAAGTCCTACAGGCGACAGAAAGTCGCACACACTAAAAGGAAGAAGAAAGACCACCGATTTTTTCCATACAAGATCCTTATCTTAATAAATCTGGTTTATTTCCTATTTGGCGCAAGTTCTATCCCGTGGCCAGAGGCAAACTTGGCAAACCCTCGTATGATTCATATTTCACAAGCCAGTAACATCACAAACATGACGAGAACAAAGTGCTAGACACTAGATACTATATCATACTATATTACCATGTATGGTAGAACAGTAGAGTTTCAATTATGTATCCCGTGGAAGGAGGGATTATGGGATGTAATTCTAATCTGGAACTAATTTATAAAAGTACCTAAAAACAGATACTACTACTATCGTATAAAACAGACAATATAAATTGGGATGTACTTTTCCACATACGAATTTTACTCTTTTACATACATTTTTTACAATTTTACCCTTGTCATATTTCCACTCCCTCACCCAATTGATTTTTTTCTCCTTCCATCATCTCCCTTCACCACGAACACCACCCTTTTTCAGCACCCTTACTCCGGTCAGTCTAATTGCCGACCGACTTGCTCCGGGTGACCTCACTAAAAAGTGAAATTAAAAGAAAAACGAAAACGAAACAAAAGAACGGCATAATGAATTGAAGTTTGGTGGAATGATCCCTAATACAATACTACGAAGGATGGATAGATTAATGGCTTGTGAGCCTTGTGAGCAAAACATTCGTGTGAAAAATGATAAGAGATTACAACTACATGGTTAGGTTTTGCAGGTGATCAAGGTAATCTCACATCCATTCAATCATATCAAATGCAGCAAACTCACGCACCGGCCCCTAACCACGGCACACCACCCGGAACCACCGTCTATCACCACGCCTTCATAGATAACAATTGATAGACAAGTAAACAATTAATTTCACTAATTGAAAATTATAATCCATTATTCAAGTTTTTAGAGCAATTGGATTGGATTTTAGGGGAAAAAGGTATACATAAGACTTAATTTGTTTAGATTTAGGAAAAGGGTATGATATGGAAAGTTAATGGAAAAATGTATGTGACAAAGTAAAGTCCGTATGTGAAAAAGTAATTCCGTATAAATTTGGCTTTAAATCTTTACACCAATAAGGGGGGAAAAAAAAAGAATTCACTAAAACAAAAGCATACCTGAAAATATAACACAGCTCCATCAGCACAGCAATATGCTACAAGCCCTACAATAGTAGATAATTTAAACCAAAAGTTAGGAAAAGATAACTACATATTTTGCTTAAAATCAGAAGAATATTAACATATATTAACATATCAAGTTTTTTATATCCAAAGGGATAGCAACAAAAGAGGTTACGTTCCATGAGGAACATTACCGAGTCAAATAGTGGGATTGACTTAATCTTTTATTCAAAGTAAATAAGAAAATGTTCCTAAAAAGGCCCCTTCAAAAGAAGTGGTTACTGACAGATTTCTATAATAGAAAAACTAGTTAGGCATTTTAAAGCCTTAATTTGAGAGTAAACATGCTTTTCAGCAAATCAGCAATCTCTAGCATTAAAATATCATATTGAGCTCAGAAGTGCATGTTTAATCATGCTGTAAAAGAAGTGCTGATAAAGAAGACAAATCAAGTGTACTAATTTGGCCATCTCCCTAACTTTTTCCCATTAAGTCCCTCGCCTACAACTACCTGACATCTCTACTTCTACAGCTATTGATAATAAATCTTATGTTTCCCTCCTTGCTGGTCATAAACTTTATCACCATGGAGAAGTGGATTTTGGGTGAGCAGCCGAAAGGGTGGGAATGACTGGTGAGATGCCCGACAGGTTGTCCATGAGGAAGCCTGTTGGCGGTGGATAGAAGAAGAACAAGGTGGAGGGAAGAGGAGGGGGAAAATTTATCTTCAAAAGTACATCTAGTCAGTTGAGGGCACTTGCGCCTGCCTTATATCTACATCTAGCAATCATGTTGTATAAACATGCCATATAAAACACACCTGTTAGTCGTGACACATGAATGCTCCATATGGCATATGATGAACAATTGAAACTATGCAATCCTTGCTGCAGAGTTCCAGAAAAAGGCTCTCCTGTGACTGGCACATCATAGGCAGACCGCGATAGGCTTAACATCCTCAGATTTCCATCATCGTAGGTTACAAGGACACATCTTGACATACAAACATATAATGTCAATAAAACCAGAAAGAGAAGATAACTTGAACAACAAAGCAATAGTCCCATAATAATTTGGGTCAGCTAACATAAGCCGAATGAAACCGTCTATGTGAGTTAAGAAAAAGGAAAAGGAAGAGTTTACAGAAATAAGTAACAGCTACATCATAAGTTGGGATCGGCCGGCATGAATCAATATATGGAAGAATTCAAGTTCAATGAGAGGTGAATGCATAGAGAAGGGCATCTTGACATGGCATATCATTTTTCATCAATGCTTTCGGTGGTTAGCTGTTGGATATTTGACTGAGAGCTATCAATCTTGAAAAAAAATAAAAATTGAAAAGAAACTCTATGGCAAACAACATCCACACCCATATGTTCCATAAATCTTTTAAGATGCTGTACGCACAGTTTTACTTACTAAATGATCGGAGTTCACAGGTCACTAAAACAGAAGGAAGAATCCGAGCTTAAGCAGAACACATCCTTATAAGACTGTCTATAACTGAAAGTATTAGGCCTCTAAAATTCTAACTTCTGTCAGTAAGTTCAGGCAACTCCCACTGGTTTTATTACCAGTCAATTTATCAATCTTGAGAACTGATTTTTATACAATTTATTTGTCAAAAAATGTAGGTAGAAATCCAAAGCCTAAGCTGCTTTGAATTACTATCGCTTTCATTGTTAACCTAAAATACTTTTGACTTAGCCACAGAAATGAACTCATCAAACATGTTGAACAATATGTCACTCTGGCTAACCACCAGGAGACCGGACAGGCGGACAATAGTTGTGTGGCTCAACTGTAAATTTGAAGGTCCTCACAAAACAAAAAAATTTCGTGACATGAAAATTCCATACATCCATCCCAGATCTCCTCTAACATCTCACAAATGGCATCTGAATAACTACAACTAACAAAACGCAATAGTGGACCTGGAGTGGTGTGCATAAAGATTCCATCATACCTTGGATCAGGTAGCCAGTCAAGACCATATATAAAACGCTGTGAAGGGTTTGGATCCCATAAAGGCCGGAATGGGTCACTGAAAATGCAGAAAGAGAGTTACTACACTGAGTGTTGATGATAAACACACTGACATTTTGCATTTTCCTTTTATCAACAGTTTTTAATCACACACTCACATATCAATACCTCCATGCCTTTTATACATTTACTATTCTAACTATATTGTCTCACAGGTAATTTGCTAGAATGTTATTTCTTAGATGAAAGATGAAGTATAAGCTGCTTCATTACCGCAAGTCCCAAAACTTCAGTCCTCGATGCCCAGCGATAACAATGACATTTGAGCTCTCAGAATCCCTGAAAAGAATAGATTCATCAAGTTTTAAGTAGGACATATCCAAAAAAATAGACGAGCTACAATTAGCGCCTCAAAAAGGTGCACAACATTTATTTTTTGTTTGTTTTAAAACTCTTGTCACTTCCAAATTTGCAAAAATTGAAGTTTTGCCATCTCGCCATCAAACTAAAATGTGCGAACTGACTTCAAGAGGTGCATGCAAGTAAGTCACATTATGTTAAGTATATGGCTGCCTTGTGGATCAAAGGGAGTACAAAAAAACCACAGAGAAAAACGTGTTTTCCAGGATCCAAGTATAGCACAAGAAAGTGAAAGATTTCTACCACTTGTCATTCCAGGACACAAAAATGTCACAAAGGTAATGTGTTCATTGCATTCATACTAGATCTCTTTGAACACAATCAGGGATGAAATCCCAGAATATTTCAGAGCACAATCACCAATGTTGTATTATCTCTCATCAGCATCCATAATGGCAAACTCCGTAAAGATAGAAATACAGACAGAATGACAATAATATCATTTTTGACGGATATCTTTTTGGTTCTTATGATAATAATCACCATCTGTCTAGGATAAGGGAGCGTATTAGAGCAGCTCACTAAGATAATTTTTTCCTCATTCATAAGTTTTTAATCAGTACTAATGGGTATAGCCCAGCCAAATAATAGCTTTGAAACTCTACTTATCGAAGCTGCCAACGATTCAATGAACTTATGTACTGTAGCTAGAATCATAGTGAAACTTGGAGCGAAAGATTCACTATTCTTTGGTTCGGGTATGGTGGAAAGGAGTACATCAGTCAGTCAGTAGCCATTACATGTTGCGGTTATGATGGTTGTGTGGGCTTAACTCAATTCCACCAAAATATACTAAAGTTATTTACACAGTGGAACCTCAGGTACACAGAAGAAACATCAATAATGGAATTCATAGACCACCATATTAAGAATATATAACTCATGAGCACGTATAAGTGAGTACAGAGCCAGGACCTAAACTGATATGTTCTTGGATCTGCTATAAAGTCAGAAATCAAAACTTTTCATGAGACAAATGATGTACTACATCAATCGATATATAAATCCTCTTCTTACCCGTCAAATGGTGCCCACATAAGGGCTCTAACAGGACCTGTCTCTGCACTAAAACAAAGCAATGGTCTGGCATCTGTAGATAACAATAGTATCATATATCAACAATGCAGCATAACATGAAGTGAGCTTATGTAACATTATAAACATTGTTCTTATTTAGTATATTGAACAGCATTCTTCAAATCATAGGAACAAAAAGTTGTTATCTCAGGTGCTATACAAATGGTTGGAGTGAACATCTTATTTAGTCATATAGGTTGCAAATCAAAGAGCAATGAAGTTCTAAAAATTTCTTTCAAACAGAATTTGATCACAAAGTTCAATACCTTCGAATTGATCTTCTGTGGAGATCTTCCACACAGCAACCTGCATAACATTTACACTTGTCACATACATGGAAATATTTTAATGAAGTAGAATCTTACAAGAAACATTTTTGGGTAGCTTTTAGAACAGGCAGCTAGTCCTGTCAAATAAAAATAATCAGGTAGCAACAGAGCCAGCTTCGTTAAAGCCTGTATGTTCGCCATTTTTATTCATGTTCAGGCCAGATATATTGAAAAGCAACTACAACAGTGAGGAAAAAAAAAAGTTGACGAGTTCTGAAAGGTTTTATAACAAACAGAGACTGTCAGACGGAGTTTACAAATTACAATGCTCGTAAAATTTCATAAAAAAATAAAGACCACAAAGACTGAAACAAGTTTGCTCGTTGAACACGTCCCTCATAGGGAATGAGAAGTCCTTCTAATTTTTAAATCATCAAAGATATGATTGAGAAATTACCACTCCATCATGACATCCAGCTAACAGCAAATCATGAGGAGGAGAAGCTGACCATTCCACAGTGAGAGGCATACTGCAAAAGTAACAAAGGTGACTATCCACCTCAAACAAACCTTGAAAATATAGTAAACAGCGTCAGGGAGTGACTATCCAGGATTAACAAAGTGTGAAGGCTCTGACCATGCCTCAATTTCCTCCCTTCCCCTTAATAGTTAATACAGTGAAGGCAACTCACAAGAATTATAGTAAACACACAGAGCACGACTATTAGATTTCTTGTAAATATAATTAAAGTTCCTCCTCGATGGTCTACAATATAAAAACTTCATAACTTTAGCCAGTTTCCAGTTCGGGGTTTTTTATCTTATAAGTAGGAGAGAAGATAAAAAGAGGGACACCAAGGAGGTGACACCCATGTACAAAAAAACAAGGGGTTGGCACCCATGTCCAAGAAGACATCATAGAGGTGACGCCATAGAAAAATGAGAGATGAATAAGTTCTTACATACAGTATGTACATCAATCTTGTTTAAAAATTTGCGAACAGAGGTGCCAGCAGAAAGGAAATACATACATATCAAGCTTATTCGTTAGACACAGAAAATGTCATGATATATGATTATAACCTCAAGAATAAGAAAAGAAGATCCAAAAATATATTAGAATAGAAAAAAAATGATCATAACTACTGATATTCAATTAACACATGTTCTATTGACTAAAAATATAACTGCAGCAATTAAAACATTTAACCGTGTGAAAATCACAGCATACCTCATTCTATCACCATACTTCAATTTTGAGCATCTAAATACCGGCTCCAATTTTGCAAATCGAGGATCAGTATCCTTCCTCTGTCGATAAGCATAGATACGACTAACTACTTCAGGAGAAGGAACTTCCCACCTGCAAACATTACTCAAGAGATAAATACTCTACGAGAGATTCAATGATACGGGAGATCAACCAGAAGAGGTATTAATAACAAGAAATACACTATGGATTGATATTGTCAGAATTCAGAAGCAGTTCACTATGGATTGATACACTAACAAGAGAACCATGACAATGTGACCAAAAAGCAAACATGGGTCCCACAAAGTTGGTGTTTCACTTCATTTGCTATTAAATGTACCCACTGACAAAACACAATCTAACTTAGTTTCTAGGAAATGGGAAAATATCAGAGCAAATATATACTGACTGCGATGTTACGTTCGTGATACTACGACCAAATAGTTATTTTATGTAACCAAAGCCAGGTGTTAGTAGCGATATAAATCTCTTTGCTTTTCTGTAGCATGAGGAAGAAAGCTAGTTTTAGGTACTAAAATAAGGGGTTCAGCTTCTTACTGTTTCAAAGAGCGCACCGAAAATTTTCATAAAGTGACATCCGTTGTTTGATATTAAATATACCGGGACAATTCTGGAGCTCAACCTCCCTTTTTATACAAAATCGATAGAAATTGTGGCTATCAAAATACTATATTGTGGGATGAAGATAGCCCCATTAGGCCATTAGAAACTCACTGGTCCAAACATGGTCCAATTTCTATCTAAAAAACACCACCATTATAAGACCATAACTCTAATGTGGTAAAACAAAGACCAAAAAAAAGGTGTCATGATAGGAAAATAATATAAGTAAATTCAAACTATAAGAAAGACATAGGGACCTTACACTTCGATAGATCCAGTCCCTAAGACAACTGCAAGATATCCCATTCTGTTCTTGTTAACAAATTGTCCTCCAGTAGGGCGCCATTTTACATCCCACGCGACTTTCCCATCATGACCCAGGCACAAGACAGCTCGAGGAAGAATATGGTTTTCTTTATTATCACCACAAGAACTCAAATCAACGAGACTACTACCGACATCATGTCCTTGTGGTGTCATCCCATCTTTTTCAAAGATATTTTCTTCAAGCCTTTCAGGCGACGATGGCCCACACTCATTTCTTGATGATGTACTCTTGTTGAAGAGTGGATTCTTAAGACACTTTGACTTGCGTCTTGACTTTCTTTTTAAGGATGCAATTGATAAATCTAGGTCACTTTCAAGAGCTTTGTTAGTTGGAATTCTTCGCCTTTTACCCAAAAAGGAAGTAGAAGAGCTTGGTGATTCCCCTTCTGTAAGAGAATAATCTGTCATACTTTCTGGATAAGTTGACACAGTGACTTGCATCGATGACATTTCAGAATCAGGGATATCAGCAATTTTATCCCCTGCTGTTTTCTTATTGTTGACAGCTTTGTGTTTGTTTTGCTTTTCTTTTATAGGAACAAGGTTACTCTGCAGGTTTTCATCCACAGTATCTGGAAGCTGAACAGCAAGAGCTGGTATAAACTGGCTTTCCAGAAGTTCAACAGGAGCCTCATCCGATGTGCTCTGACTAGGGTTTTTTTTACGCCTCTTATATGTAATCTGATTCTTTTCTATAACATTCACTTTAGGCTGCATGCTGTAATGAACAGCACTTGAAATTATCTGGGAAGCAGGGAAACTTTGTAGGTCATTATCTGCATGAGGTGTGTTTGAAGCATCTTCAGGAAGTGGAACAAGAGCTTGAACTAATTGGCTTTCTGGGTCCACTGCAGAGGTCGTATTTATTGGAACCTTTCTAGGCCTTCCTCTAGGTCTCACAGGCTTGTCATCCACCACCTTTGCGGGGGCAGATTTTTTATACTTCTGTTTTGTGCTCTTGATAGGAGTTTGCTGATTTTCATTTGTTGTGTAGTTTAAAAGACACCAGATTTGAACCATTCCTCGACCTTTAAGTGGAGCTCCAAGCTTGTGGTATGTGGAATCAGGGGGATGAGCAGCCACGGCAACAAACTGATACCCAATGTAGTTAGATTCAAATAAGCCAGATAACATGAACAGACAATAGGAACTCAAAAAAAATTCCTCTACGATAGTATTTATATTTATTAATGCACATGAACATAATGCCTCTCTCTCCCCCCTACCTCAGCTAATTGAGATCACCACTATCCTCCCTTGGTCCCTTTCCAACCATTCAACCACCGCCCAACCCATCTCTGACTTTCGTCCCCCTCTCTATAACCTTCATCCCTTATCCCAACTAGGGCAGAAGACGGAATGAATATCCAATCCATAGTGCTAGTTTGGATCAAATATCCACATTCTAGATTATATCCTATCCACATATTTCGGATATCTAATATTCGACATTAAAAAAAAAAAAAAAAAAAAAACTCAGATAAAAGTTTGGAACATCGACTATTCGTCATTTTCATGATGAATTTATTTGCCCTTTTGGTCCATTACGTTTGATTGAAAATTAAGAACCACTTACCTATTATTCTGATATTTTGACCATCTYTTAGGTCAGTTAGAAAAACATCAGTTTAAGTCAAGTAACAAAACATTCCAGGCAAAATTTTAGCAAATAACAAATCAAAAACTGGAGAAGAATTCAGGAATTGCCTGATCAGATGTCATGAAAGTACCTCGTACTTTGTATCAAATTCTGTTCCTTGTTCTGCCCTTGGACACCAATCCAATGCCCAAACAAGTCCACCAGTATATAAAATAAAATCTTTCCTGTGATAAGTTCAACATCACGGACAACTTTAAAAACTATTACAAGGTACGAGAATATTACAGGTGAGAATAAAAAACCATTAGTCGTGAAGAGTAGGGAAGTATAAAATAAAATTCAGGTCACTCTAATATCTACCACTTCACAGATACAACCACTACCACGCAGCAGAATCTACACAAGAAATTCAAATTATATGCAGTTTAACCCGTCACATTCTAGAGCTAATTAAGAGGCCCAGGTCTCCTAGTTAAACATTGTCGAAATACCGCAGTTCAAAGTAACGGTAAATTTTTCATATTTGAAAATAAAACTGAAGAGTTTTATAAAAAGTGAACGAGGCAGACAGACAAAAATTAATACATGACAATATGGGTATTAAGAAAGTTCGAGTGTGCAACAACAAAAGCAAAAAGAAGAATACATTTATAAGAATGCCAGGGGCATCCACAAGAAAAACAAAAACAGCAAGTCAAATTCAATTGTCCAGGTCTGACTTTTAATCCTTAAAGCCCAGACTGTAATAACTAACATAGTGTATAMTGTACTAAGACATCTACAAGAATGTCTCATGATTAACAAACATTATAGTATTAATCATATTAATCTGTGCCTCAAAAAGCAATTTCCCAGGACACACTTGCTTGGAGTACAGCCATGTAAGTGTGAGAAAAGGTGTCCAACATTGGTCGAATTGGAGGGACAAGACTAATATTTACGCTAGTGGGTTACTCCTTTTTAATAACACTTAGTTCCAGGAGGGTATTTCATTACTCTAGATAAATGTGTCTCTCCTCATCTGGGCACACCCTCAATGTGGCACCAGTTTAATTAAATTCCACAAGTATAAGACTGAGCAATGGACGCCACTAGCCTACTAGGCTCTCAGAAGATTTTGTAGAAACATGAGATTTAGCTCAATTGAGTGTAAAGACACGCACGTTGGAAACAAGAGATGGTTGGGAAGAGCACATGGCTTGATGGCAAGGGGACAGGGTGCACTAGTTGACGAGGAGTCGAGGACCACATATATAAAGAGGAGATTGTTAGAAGTCCTACACTGATAGGATTGGAATAAGAGGCTAATATATTAAAAAAAGAGTACCATTTTTTAAGTAATGTAGTAGGCTCATGTACACAAAGGACAGTGGAGAGAACTAGTGCAACTATGGCTTGCCCAAACAACAGTAGCCGCGGGGGGGATCAATGGAAGAAGCGGGTATAAAAGGTCACTGCCAGCGTCAACCGCACTGTTGGACAGACATGGTGGTTAATAGGAAGCTATCCTACTTATCGAAATAACTAGAGTTGACTTAATATGACAAAACCACCTAATACAGCAGATTTAGAATGAGTGCTTTGACCAACTTAATTGCACAGGTCAAGTAACCCACTGAAAAATAATCAAGTTGGGTGCAAAATAATTCAGAACTTTGTTCATTAAAGCACRTTTAACCGTATGAATTAGAATGAATACCTTAACACTATGGACATAATAAGTAAAATTTATATGTTATAAAACCTTTGATACCACTATAATTCTTAATTGCATTATTAAAATTTAAAACTAGTATGTTATTAGTTCAAAGAAGTATTCATCTGATATGACAACAAAATATGATCTCCAAGCCCCCAGGGTTATACCAAGTCCCTACTAGAATGAAATTTTGAACCAATGTTGGAAGTATCACATATAAGCAGCAGTTGAATAAAGCACACAAATATCAACAAATTCAACCAAACATTCTACTGGCAACCAGAAAAGTACAAGTATTATACAAGCCTACATATTCAGCATACCTAGACTGAGCAGAAATCAGCGAATTAGCCCCTTCCTCTGCCTGAAACGCAGAAACATGGATTTTATGATCAGAAGTACTGGATACAGTCAATATTACGAGTCTAGGGTCATTAGTCTGGTACATAAATAGATATCCATATACTATCTGAAAATTCAATGCTAACGAGTAACTTTGGAACAAAAATTACCTCCAGACTGCATTTTGGCACCTCAGCAGCTGAGAACTGAGATAAGGTTATCTCATTTTGAACTGCTGTATCACTAGAGCATCCAGTCTCAGGTGCAAAGCGTACAACTCTTGGTTCATATTTAAAATATCTCCATTCTCTGCAAATACATGAAGATCGTGAAGCAAAAAAAAATCTAAAGTAGCTTAGCTCTATTCGTAAACAATTTTTTTCCCTGAGGTAGCTTAGCTTGACTGCTTGAGACAGGATACAAATGGCCAATTTCAACAAAATTGGCTTTAAGAGCGTGCATTATTACAACGTTTAAAAACCAAAGTTACACACCAAGCAACCATACAACAAAGATTATCAAAAAACGCAGAAAACCATGAGCAACTGGTATTGTTTTCTGTCAGCCATTTAGGAGATAGCATCACAACCGAGTATTTGGGACAGGGAGAAAATGATTTCTTAACAGCACTGCTCCCCTCCAAAATCCTTAGATTCCTTGTAATTCTCGAACATTATTTCCCCCATAAAAAACGCTCAAAGAAAGCTCGCTCATCCAGTTCTCACAATTCACTTAACAAGTCTAATCTTAAGCAGTGAGCCTCAGGCTTCAGCCTTCTAGGACTGAGCTCAATTATCGCGAAAAATCATCAAAACTCAGCAAAAACCAAGCATGAAGCTGGTGATTTCATGGATTACTCACAGCTACTACACCTTAAACTACACTAGTAAGCTCTGAACACCCACAATTCCCAATTTCATCAATTTTCCGCCGGCGTAAATTCGCTGTGAAGAGACTAATCAACTGCTTATACCTTAATACAACCCGAAACCTCAAAAATTCCAATAGCAAAAATATGAAGCTATCAAGATTCGAACTCGAAACCTCAAGGACATTAAAATTAAACTTATCGTACACATCTCTAGTTAAAATTCCAAACCAAGGCACCCGTTAGAAAAACCGTAATAAATTAAAAAAAGACATAAAATAGTAAGCATTACCTCAGAAAATTGATTGAAGAAGCAATGCGATCAATTTCAGCGTCATCCATAAGCGACAGTTAGCCAAATAATAGAGTAGCAAAGTGGGTTTAGAATTTAGAAAGATGGAGGAGTTGAAGGAGAGGGATATATATATATATATATTGCCCAATTTTTTTGGGTAAACTGGGATTCGAACCTAATACCTCATAGGAATATCAATTATACCTTCACTCTCCAACTTTACCAATTAGGTAACCTGCCAAACGGATCAATCGAATTAGGTTCGGGTCGGGTTATTTCCGGTTTGAAAGAATTTGAGTCGGTTATTTTCAAGTCTATTGTTATCAAGTTCTTTAGGAATTAATGACATGTTTATGACAAAATAAACATTCGAGTAAGGTCTTATTGGTTAAGGTTATTTCGTGTATATTTGGACTGAGTCAATTTTCCAGGTCTACAATTAGATATTTTCGATGAATTATTTTATATTATTAAGAGAAAAATTTAGTGTCTAGATATTTTTGGCTCTTGTATACTTGAGAATTGAGATTAGTCACTTATAACAATATAAAGTGAAATAAACACAAACATACATATATCGATTGGATAAATGTTACAAATAGTTCTTTCAATTAGTTCAAATCTATTAAGTTTGATTCAGTTTTAGAAAGATATATTTCATTTAAAAATGAAGAGAGCCAAAGTAGACTATTATTAGTTTTATATTAAGTGTTCGCCGGACGATACGAGTTGAGATCCTGTGTTTTCCTTTTATATGTTTCATCTTGTGCAACATTGCTTTCATCTTGCGTTTTGGTGGTTTGTACCATAAATTTTGTAGATGAATAGAGCGAAACGGGAATATTTTTAAGGGTATTTGTACCATTATTTTGGCAATTCATATTTCTCAACTTCAACATCTACACAAATTCTCATTTTTTCATCTTAAACTTAAAACAAGTAAATAACCTATTTGTATAGATAAGACAAACATTTTGCCATGGATTATTTGGAAAAAAACCTCAATCTTTCTTCACGTGTAAAACGACGTATATCCAACTCCTTACACGGTCAAACGGGATGGAAACTTTGGAGCAATGGAACAATACTGGTCTGTTTTCTTACTACATTGATGATCGGTATAGATTTGGAGCTAACGATATTGTCAAAACTAATTAAAGATCTTACAACATCTATAAAAATTACGGAGTATAATAAACATCGGTTATTTGATACTTCTAACAAATTTTACAATTTCATTATGGATCATTGGAGAGCCTCTTATGTTTCACAAGTGCACAAATGAACTTACATCCAACAATCCAACATACAGTCAAACGGGATGGAGGATTTGAAGCCATTGTTGCTGCTTGGAGTTGTACGAGGAAAACGTCCCACAGGGTGGCCGTGAAGGAAATAACACAACATAGATCGTTAGATCCACAACATCCATTAGATTAGAGTACTGCATATTCTTCTCACTCACTACATTCATAGAAATACTAGTACTTTTTATTTAGCAAAACCAGTCAAGACGAGCAGCGTTTGGAGAGACATAAGATCCCGTCTCAAGCAAGGCATTCTGAGCAGCGCAAAAGTCACGATTTGACTACCAATTTGAGCAATCACCAGAGCTATGAACTTGCAGCTTGTCAAGGTCGTACTACAAACTCCATACCCTGTATCCATATTGGACTTCTATTCCTCTTCATAACGTCTATGCCGTCCAAGACATTTTACGATAGGGTACAACAATAAGATTACAAAATCTAAGACTTGATTATCCTCTAAAAAGAACTTGCTCCTTTATTGCCCGTCCTCGTGTGCACAATAGAAGGAATATGAGTCATGAGCGAGGTTCTGCATCCAAGGGGAATAAGATCAGAAGTCAGAACGATCATAAAATGAGAGAATATAGGAGTTATCATACTTCAAAACTATGTTACTTTGACTGGGCTTCAAATGTCATGAATCGCTATTATGTGAAATTGTTTCGTGTTCTTAACACCACCATGAGAGGGCGTTCATCACAGAATAAAATCACACTTTTCTATGTACGGTAATATAAAAACCCACATAATAACAAAAATGGAGAGCCAATTGCGCTTAAGTCAGAATAGTTAAATGGCAATATGGTGTACCACATATGATACCCCACCAAAGGTGGTAATAAGAACCCAGAATGCAGTGCAATATTTATCTATATGTTAAGCAAGAAGCTTGATAACATGCATATCAGAAGAATCACAGAGCATGAGCATGACATCGCTGCAAATATATTTTGATCTATTGATACAAATATATGAACTGGTGATATACATCTAACAAGAAGTGAGAAATAGCAAGGGTAGGAATACCTGTTCCTGTGATCTGAAGTACATGAATGGGGTGTAATGCAGAAAATTTGAAACTCTGGACGTATAAATGTCAGCATATCTGCATTTAGAGGTAGGGGAAATGAAACAAGTGGAAAATCTAAACAATCCAGGGAGATCTAGTGCTGCGAAAGCCACTAACAGATTGATAAATAGTTAGCAAACAGAGGTAAAACGTACTTTTCAATTTGCCTCATCAAATGGCTTTTATCCCACAGACCTGCACGGGAAAGAAAACCCCACCTGATTTGGGGGATTTATATGTTAAAATTCATCTGCAAAATATATCAAATTCTACAATAACATAGTATGGAAGAACATCAGATGCAGATGTTTGGGGCTCTTCTTACTATAGTGTATGCTAGAGCAGAGTAGCAAAATTATTCTCTTGACCACTTGATGCCTAAAGCAAGAAGACCCATAAACTATTCACATTTCTTACCGTTTATTAAACAGCTCTCCATCGGAATCCAACATAGGAGCAATCTTCTCATCTAATCTTTGCATGACAATAAGTAGCTTCTGCAGGCTCTCTGTGAGTTCTTGATCATCTAGTTTAGTTGCAGCTAGCGTCTGTAGTGGCATACTTCAAATATCAGAAAGTAAAATACAGTTGGACAAAAAATCAGAACAAAAGAATTTCCTAGACTTAAATTAAAGACAGCAACCCTAGAGTAACTGAAGAAAGGCAAAGGCTACTAAAACACTAGAAGAAAAACAGAAGTTTCACATTAAAACAAAAAATAAAAAGGAAAAAAAAAAAAGAAAAAAAAAACCTCAAGGAGAGAACTTAAGAGCATGAAGATGAGTGCGGAACGTTTTAAACACCAGGTGACATTTACAAAGAAGACAGAGCAAGCCCAGAACTATAACGAGTGTTACTCAGAAGTCAGAACAATCACGAGTGATAACAAGTTATAATCAAATACCTGATGCCCAAAGTCATATATAAAACACGTAAGATACCAAACTGGAACCAATTTATAGAAAGATACCTGAGCAGGCCGATCCTTCGTTCGCCTTTGAAGAGCAAGGCGGAGTTGGTTAAATAGATCTCCAACCACTTCCTTCTGATTTATCAACTCTATTAAAAAGGATCGTTGAGCTCGGCTATGTATTAAAGCAGTGTACTGCAATTTGATGAATTGTAAACAGGAAGAAACCCTGTCATCATTAATGTCTAAATCTGAATTTTCAACGACAGAAATGGTAAAGATAAAGAAGAGAACTGGTCTTAAAAAGTGTAGTAGTCCAGATACAATAGGACCAGCCAACTATCAGGATGAAGACAAAAGAGGAAAGTAAGATAATAAAAAACAATAGTATGACCAGCAGGGGAAAAGAATTGGTAGTTCAAGGGCACAAAAACGTACATCTTCAACAAGGAAGCGACTGAATGAGTGAGAAACAGATCAGGAAGAGGTAAAAAGACAAACACGACAGAAGTATACTGCTATCAAATGTAGATTATGGTGATTCTTGACTACAATATTTCCAACCAATACTAAAAGGGAAATTTACTTAACTGCAGCGATTAGGAAAAACAGTAAGAAATAGAACACGGTAGATCTATCACATAACATTGACATTTGTCAGCTATATAGCTCCATACATCCTTAAAAGATTTATAAACAAACTTCCAAAACAAAACCTTAAATATCATAGAGCTCACATCTTTTAACCCTAAGCATAGATCCAGGTGAATTATTATCCGTCAAACCCAGCAATATATGTCAATATGTGGCAAGTGCACTTCCATTATAGACTATCAGCCTACCCAAATTCACAAAATCCCAGATTCACATCCCCTTCTGAATTTATTCTTTTTTTATTTAGGATACAATTTAGCATTGGCCAACACACAAGCAACTTAGACTGAAAGAATAATTATAACTTATTGAAACTTTTCAGTGGCAAAAAGTGTGAAAAGATCTGATTAATTAATTTTGATAGCAGATTCATTTGGGCATCTCATCTAAATCTCAAACTACTAACAAGACAAAAAAGCTTTAGATTATGAAAAGGAAGCAAAATCACAACCTAAAGAGGTAGGTTCTTGCCAAACAATACAAGAAAACTCGAGAAAGCATCTGACTTACAACATCTCCACAGAAGTGGGAATTTGTTAGTTTGATGGGAGTTGGTGTATGTATACCCAGTTAATGTCGACAAGAGTCGCAAGGATAGGACTCAAATTAAATAATCTGTCAACCACTTAAATTCAACTCTAAGCACTACTTTATCTGAGGATAGAAAAATCTAGAAATTGACCTCTTCTTCCAGTTCTCTGCAAATAAGAGCCGTACGCCACCTCAAGTGAACTTTCGATTGGCTAACATCAGTATATATATGATCACCAACATATAATATTTCATCTCCCTGAACACCAAGTGAGCTCTCAACCATCTGGGCACTTCCCCCAGAGTACAATCCCCCTGAATAAATTTCAAATAATTAAGTTGGGATGAAAGGCAAATAGAACACAATACAAACACAAATGTTTCAGACTTTCAGGTTCATGGGGACAAAGAAAAATGTCCACCCTTCACTTAATCTGACATATACCAAAAGGCAGGACAAGACCAAGTCACCTGTACGTCCCTTAAAACATGGGCGCATTAGACCCTCCCCAGTTACAACTTCATACATAGGGTGGGACATTTGAAAGAACTCTGGCTTTCTGGCAGAGACAATCACCTGAAAGGAAAACATATAATAACAATAAGATGCACTGGAACAGATTCCAAAAAATGCTGCGACACAAATATATCAACACAATTGATGATAGCCGCATTACAACAACCAGTTGAGGAAACAGACTCCTAGAAGAAAAGCCAATATATCCACAGTTGACATAATATGGAAAACACATGGCAAATAAATCATTCACATTGTTCAAGGAAATACACAAACATGACACACTATAATATACTTACATAATATTTCCAAGGAAACTAATGAACCGACAATTTGACATATGAATGATGAAAAGCGTATCTTTAACAATCAATAAATGAACAATTTATACTTGGGACATTAAGAGAGTAAGAATCCGTGACTTATAAAAAAGAAGCCCAAGCTTTTACTAAAGGATAAGGTTAATTTAAAGAGAATCAACAAGTACAACCAGATATATATAGTCTACAGTTACAACTCATCAAATAAAAACTCATAATAAATTCTCCAGATAAGCATACCATGTCAAAAAGATCTCGCCAATTCATATCATTAGGAAGAAATCTGTTGAAGGAGTGCGTCATCATTTTGTTTGTGTAATGGTAATCGGAGTTTGTAATTACCACAAGCTTTTTACCAGCCTGATGAAATAAATTGGGGTTTGATTAGAGAATCCTGCCTTTTAACGAGGCCAAATTGAACGGCTAATAGAAAATATAGAATTCAATACCTCCTTTTGATCTAGAAGAGCCAAGGGAAGCTCTGGATCAGGCTCTACAAAAAGTTCAGGCTTCGACATTATCTCACTCTGCAGTTAGATTTCTCATAGTTTGATTCGGATCTACAAAGTATAACTCAAAAGCTAAGAAACAGAAAATGAAGACATAACCACCTTAAGCTGCCCTTCCACGTGTGCCCTAAACAAGGCCTTCCCAACAGCCTGAAATATTGACGAATAAATCACTGGCAAAGAGTAATAGAAATCGCACCTCCAGCACAACTAAAAATTTCATACCTTGTAAAGACCCTTATAATCAAGTGGGCCTACTTCTGCGGCAACTGCCCCTTCATCCAATCTATCAACCAGCTGCAACCAATAATAGCCAAAATGAAAATATAAGACAACTTGTGAATACATAATAACAAATAACTCATGTCACAGTGTCAATTACCGGTATCATCTAAATATAGGGAAGAAAAAAGTGTGTTGGGTGGGGGTGGGGGGGATTGACTCAAACAAGTTTAAATAGATTAATGACGATATAATTAGATCAGAGAAAAGTAAAAACCTGCATGTAAGCTACTGCTTCAGAAACAGAGAAGAATGTATTAAGGAACTCCCATCGACTCTCCTTCCTTAGATCTACCAATTCCCTCCCATATATTTCACTTCCTTGCAATGAAGAATACAAACCATTAAACAATGTGTAGCTATTGCTTCGAAGAAACTAAAATAGTAACATTTTACCACGCAATTTATATTGACCAACACTTGGGAGTTGAGACATGGTTATGTCGAGGATCAGGAAAACAGATTAGCCATCAATCGTGACAGTAAATTGGTGACCCTGACAGACACCGGAAATTTCAAATACAGTTAACTTTAGTGCATATTGAAGACTTTGTTGCGCATGTATCTCGATTCTTTGTTGCGCATGTATCTCAATTCTCACATGCGATATTTCTAGGTTATTGTGAATTCAGAATCAATCCAAACTAAACTTACTGCCCAAATTAGATAACTTTATATGAAAGGCCAATCATCAAAATCCAAATAGAAGGCTACCAACACTTGTTATGTAACACTAAAAACGAAAGATAGGTTATCAGATCCTTAAGGGGACACAGACAGGGTAAGTAGATCTTGAAAGGAGTAGCTCCAAGCATAAAAAATCACTTTACATCGTAAGCAGGATTCTCATGGAGTGGAGTATTTGAAAGGAATAGCCATCAACTGACATCATTGCATACAGTAAAACATTGGTTTTCCAGAATATCGCTTACTTATTGGCCGCTCATATATCGTATGGTTGTCAGTCAAATTAGATGGCAGTAAGTCCTGTAACACAAAAACCTGACTCTAACAGACCACTTCTCATAAGCCTTATCTCCCTCCTCCAACATGCACTCCGTGTAATTTTCTGACCACTATTTACTTAAAATTACATAAGATGGGAGTTAATATGAGACTCCGATACACCTTCAGAAGCAGTCTTAAGAGAAAGTGTTACCTTACAGCTCTTGTAGATAGCATGGATGTTCCATGCATAGCTCTTTTTACATATCCAAACCGATCTGGCTTTACTAAGTTGCCTTTTTCTTTATCTATAACAAGACCTCGGATGACCTAAAAAGAGCAATGACACAAGGAATCAGAACCACAGAAGAAGGGCAGTGAGAAGACATCAGTTTTATTATTGTCTTACAAAAAAGCACAATTTATTAAAAAAAAACGCATACCAAATCTGGATCAAAAGAAAGGCCATCAACAGGAAAACCCACACTCCTCAAATTCTCCATGCAATAGTCATAAGCTCGCCCTTCCCAAGCCTGGATCATCAAATCCAGAGAGCAGTTTATGACAGTTAACAGTTGAACAGAATCGAACAATAGAAAAGCCAAACGAAATGTGAAAACCCACTCCTATGTCCGACAACTCAAGTCCTCAAATTAAGAATTGACAACTACACTTCAGTTATAACCCTAAACAAAGTGAGCTTAAAAACAAAGGCCAGTGCATTAAAAGGGTAATGATAAGAAATCAAATAGCTTGTCTAAAATTCACCAGGGAAAAATTAGGTTTTTTAGTTTATATAACAAAGCATATCCCCCTCTGTTAGAAACTTGTGTAACAAGAGGTCAAAGCATTTAAACGCTCTTTGCAGAGGTCAATCCATTCATGTCCTCCTAAATATGCAAGTGCTCATCTTACAGTACGTCAGTGTCACAAATAGGCTCACATGATTCCTTGAAATACTATGACTCATGGCAGACCACAGAAATCATTCATATCCCAGATTTAGAAGATAAAATTAGAAAGTACCATGACATTATAATGAATCAATGTATAGTCCATGTCATATCCAATTGCACTTATTGATCGGAGATTCAACGTACGCGTGCAAAATATGCCACGGGGCGAATGTACAGCAGAAAAGGGAGCCTGCACATACACCAAAGGAAAGACAACAATTTGTTAAGGAACAATTCTAGATGCTTGAATACAATTTATCAACATTGCATATCTAAAGACTGGTATTCTTCATCAAAAGGCTGGCATATATCTAGGAAAAATTTACAATGGAGGAATTCGCATTGCTAGTAGTTGTTTACTTGTTTAGTTCTACTAATAATTTGCTTCTGCTTTCTTGCCAGATCAAGCGTAAAGCAAAGTTATTATTAACCCTCCAACAACACAAGCACTCACATTCTATGATGACGAACAAGATGGTGAAGAGCACCGCCTCACCACACAACCAGCTGAACTCAATAGATACTAATCCTAATATAGACATATGTTCTTGTTCATAACTTCATACTAAGCTGAGCCTTTTTAATAATAAATTGATTCATTCGAGTTCAGATGTGTTTTGAGTTCTAGATGCTTGGGCTTAGGTTCTCAATTACTCTTGTGTAAGGGTAACATATTTAGGGATAATCGGACTCAAAAGAGGAAAACTGGTGGAGGTAGTGATGGCTAAAGAAGAGAGAGAATGCATATTTCTATTACACTCATAAAGGTAGTTCATTGTTTTGGGAGAGAAAGGGGGTTAGTAGTAACCATTATTCATCGTATCCCTCCTTTCCACTCCTGAACAACCATCGCCTTCAAAGTTGCATGTCCTTTTTTGCCACCAATACCCCTTAATTTATCATCCTTCAGTCCAAAGCCGAAACATTCCCTTCACGTGCATAATACACTCCTAAAGTAAGGTGTTTTGAATTTTTACTCCTTAAGCCTTTGGGCACAATTATGTACTTGGATTTTGCTCCTCACTGTAATGAGCTCGATCTCATAAAACCACAAGACTTCTAACGTGTGCTCAATTTCCATTTCGGAAGAGGATCCTTTCCCTTTCTTAAAAACAATTGGAGATCCACTTCTTAATCAATTGGTTCATATTCTAATGTCCGATTTCACAACCTAAATTTCATCCTAAAATATAATGGAAAGACGAAGAAATGGAGGGTAAAAACAATCTTTTTTTTCCATATGACTTTATATTGTAAACTTTGGCCACTAAATATTGTCTTTCCAGTATTAGACAACCTTGAACCATTGATTAGGAAATGGACCTCCGTTTCCTTCTGATGTGCATTAACTCTAAGTCACAACACGGACTTGTATAAGAACGTGTATAACACCAATAAATGATTAACAAATCAGGATACAACTTCATCCATTCAACGTGAAGAAGCCCAAACAACGGATATGCACAATGTGTCTCAACGTGTACATAGCCATGTGAATGAACGCAAACCTGTTACGTTCAAGCCAAATTTCATCGACATTCTCCACATTTTCAATAACCACATGTTTTTTTCTAAACTATTCAAGGCACATTCAAACTTCGAAAATTCAATTTCTTCCACTACACACGGTCTTACACTCTTACTCGAAATGTTACACTACTCCTATAAACATTTCTAAATCCTAACACAATCCATCTACTTCATCCTCAATTCACAACACAAAAAAGAGTAATCAAAATTCGAAAAAAGGGGCCAGAAAAAACCTGAATTCCTAAATGACGAAGCAAGTGCTCAGCTTGCTGAGCTTCAACATTAGCAATCTCCTCAATTGGCCTACTATCTCCACCTAAAAAACACACACACAAAACATAAATCCACAAGTTAGTCTCGCTTAAAACCGTCTTAAACTCACAACATCGTCACTATTTAGCACGAAATGAACCACATAACACGAAAAAAAGCCGTAATATCAAAAAAAAATCCTAAATTTCATGACAAAACAATTAAATTAAAAATCCTACCAAAAGCATCAAGTTGATCGAAATTAATGTTGAAATCTCCTTTAGTACTCTCTCCTAAATAATCAACCTCGGACATACTCCGCGTCGTAACCGAAAACGCCGGAACCTCCACCTCCGCCGCCGTCTTTGCCGTCACCGCAGCCGTATTATCACCGGCGACGCACCTACACGGAGGCGCATACGACGGCGGTTTAACGCTAATATTGGCGAACCGGTGAAAGGTAGTTATCGGAAAAAGTGAGAAATTAGTGAGTGTTAGCTCTTTCATTTGCATTTTTTAGGAATTAATTGATTAATTAGTTAATTAATTGAGTATTGGAGGAATTGGTGAATTACAGTAATGGTGAATGAAGAGTTTGAAGATTAGGTAAGAAAAATGATGAATAATGATGATGATAATGATGGAAGGATGAGTGTGTAAAATTGGGAAATGTCATTTTCAGTAATGTTGTTCTTTTGATTTTTTTGTGTGTCGTTTAGTTTTTTTCAAAATGGTTGGTGCACGAAGCTCCACACCGTGACCCATATTGAAGTAATTGAACCCGTGCGCACTTTAGTCCTTGTCAATCATTGAACATTTGACAAACTCGGAATTTTATTTAAGACGGGTATATTTGTATAAGACAGGTTAAGTATAATTGGAATAAAATAAAAGCAGAATGATTGATAAAAGTAACATAATTATCTTGTATGTACAAGTGGGATGATACTTGGCCGATTTTAATATTCACCAAATACGAAACGCAAGTATTTACCGTTACGGTGTATGCGGGATCGGGTTTTTGTGAAGGGAAGTGAGTGAAAATTGTCACTAGAAATATGGAAATGTGGTTTGTAGCAAACCGTCATTCTCAGTGACGATTTTTATGTTAACATAATTTGATAAACATAATGTTGGAGCAAGTTTTGATGTAGAGTGGCTATTATGAGTGACGGTATTGAGACCAAGAGTCACCATTGACGTTTTATATTTAGGCTTCTTCACAAATGTTTTGCAATTGACAAAAAAAAAATCGGTTTAATTTAAAAACGTCGTTTTCATTCGCAGTTTGTTCTTACTTTTCCAGTTCCAAAAAAAAAAAAAAAAATGGTCCTACATGGATATCATAAAGCTAAATATTTAAATTTTATTTCAAACTCATTTTGTTAAATAAGTTTTCTTGTGATACCATTTAAAGAAAATCACGCGAAATAGTTATTGTATTTATTATTAAATAAGACCCATAAAATACATGTAATCCATTTTATTTAAATCTCTATATTATAAAAGTTATAACATTTAGATTGATTTAATTGGCTCCTAATTTATACGGATGCAAGTATTAATTTTTTTTTCGTTTGTGGTGGGGACCTTCACATTCCTTATTGATTTAATTAATCTCTCTCATGATAATTACTCTTTCTCATGAATTAAGTCTAAATTTAATAAAAACTATATACGAGTAAAAAATTACTTTTTCAAGTTCAATGTCGACCGTATAATCTAAATATAAATATTTTTATGATCAAGTAATTAAACCACGTTCTATCATAACATTTTAATTATACAAAACACTAGATCTAATCAAGGTGAATATTTTGTAAAATTCAATACTATATTAACCTATGATATATATGGTGTCATGTTTATTAACAAGAGAAGGTAAACTAAAAAAATGATACAAAGTATAAAACGAAGAAAAAACATCAAAAGTTCTATTGGCAACAATTAATTAATTTTTTCAGTAACTTTTCTACTTCAAATGTTGGGGTAATTTATTTAATTCATTATCACTACATTTTTATTTAATTCAATGTCGGTGCAATTCTCTAATTAAATTTCAGTTCATATTTTTTTTTTATTAAATTGCTGATAAAATAAATATTATGTCTAATTATATCCATATAAGCTCAGTATATCATAATTTTAAAACCGATCCATGCATTTTTTTGCACGGGAGTAAAGCTAATATATAGTAGAATGCAAGAACTTAAAAATAAATTTAAGTAATTTGAGTTTCGAATTCACACAAATTCTAAATACAAATTCCAAATGGGATGTCTCTTGCAAATTCCAAAATCTTTTATAAATCCTTTCGTTTGCCCATTTGCTTTAACATGTATTTTTTTTCTAAATTATGTAAGAGTAATTTCGAACAAATATATGTAAATAACTACTCGAAAAAAAAGTATATGTCAAACAATTAAAGTTTTCCTAACAATAACAAAAATAAATTTTATCTGAGCTATGATATTTTATTACATTGGTTAAAACTTGAAACCAAGTTAACATGGTATATGTAGTAGGTTGTACTGAGTGACGAGGAATAGCACAAGCCATAAATGATTATGGATCCGGGTAGCGTTTTTGAGATATTTACAACAGTAATAGTAAGATGGACATCTTACTTCTATTAAAGCAAGAACAAATTAAACATCCTCCTTAACCCACGTCATCAAAAAACCATGATTTTTTTTTTTGCAATAGTGGTGGCCCTTGGGAAAATAAAAACCAATTTGTTCAGCCACACTAAAATTATAAATGCAATTTGCAATTTTTTTGTCAATTTTTAAATTTACATTTCATATATATCTCTTTATTTTGTTTATTATTATATATATACAAATATATGATATATTTTTTATAAATATTTATTGTAAGTGATGTGTGTATATATTAGGCGATATGGTTAATTCTTAGGTTTTTCCAGTTGAATGGAATTACCATAAAAAAAAAAAAGAATTAATTTGATGGAATATAAAGTCGTTTAGTTCATTACTCAATTAATCTATCTCCAATTACAATTTGGCTATTATAATTATTTAATAGAAGAGTAATGTCTTTGATAGTAAAATTGTGCTTCTATACAACGACTAGTGTAGTTTACAAATAAATTTCAAATATTTATTTTTTACTACATTTTTCTACTATTTGTAAAATCAATTTGTTGAATTGTACTCTGTAGTATTGTTTAGCATTTTAAATTTAAATAGTTGTTTAATTTTCATATAAATAACATATGTATTTAGTTCAATATAATTTATACCCATCTTAAATAACAAACCCGTGCAATTTTACATGGGTTAAAACTAGTTGAGTGGAAAGTAGCATAGATGGTGGTAGGAGTCCAGTTGTCCTAATACTCCCCAACTTTTCCATTTCTCATTGTTAAATATATTTTTTTTATTATTGATTCGTGTATATACCTTTCTTTATCATAAATAAACTTATAATATAAGCGAAAAAAGTTTGTATCAAAAACTTCAAAGCGGACCGAATAAACAATTTATATTTTATACACTTCTAATAATTATATTAGAGGTATATTTCCTATAAACCGAGTCTCCTACTCTTTCGTTCTTGCTACGTCCCTGGAATCCGTGGTCGTACCCCATTTGAAATATCCTTTGAAGGAAGTTTGGGGCATCTCAAAATTTCCGACACTTGGTGTTGCAAAGTTGTGTGGTTAGACATGGCATCAAGCCCAACTTAGCCTGTGCGGCCCGTGCGGCAGTACAGGGCCCCAAATTTTTGGGGGCTTAATAACGTGTAAGAGCGTTCATATATGTAAAAGTGTAGTAATAAAGCAGTAAATTGGCATTGGATTGGTGATAGAAAACATACATTTGTCCTAGTCTCCTAGACTTCCCGAGTTCGATTCGATTTCTAGCCCGCTCCTTACCTAATTTTTTTTTATTTACTTGTTTTGTGCATGTCATTTTTTTAGGGATGTTTTTATGTTAAAACCATATTCAGTTTTACATGTTTGAAAGTTTATCGGATCCCTTTATTTTTCTCTCGTATCACATAAAGAGTAGTTTTAATTTATATTGTTGCATAGATTTTCATTCATTTAAATTAGTTAAAAATATTCTTTCGACAACACTTATATATATTCATTTTTTTGGGCGGTTTAATCTTAAATTTTGACTTTAAATAGTTTACTATTGTTTATAATGCATAATACCGTTTTAACATCGATTTCACGTATTAACGAAAAAATAAAAAAGAGGGCCTCATTTTAAATTTCGCACAGGGCCTCCGAAATCTCGGAAACGACCCTACATGGCATTAGTGGTCTCTGCCAATCTTGATATATACCGTATGAGACAAATTAGTTTAATCTCAATTATCCAAAATAATTGGGGAATCTTAATTATAAAATTAAAATGTGTGCATCCCAAGTAAAATCACCTTATCACCATGTGCAATTTTTGGTCACTTTGCGCTATTTGCACCCCTTGACTTTTATGAATCAAGTTGATGGTTAATTACTACGGAGTTTTACTGTTTTACATACGGAATACTTTATTATTTTTTAATTTTAATCTTCTTTTTCGTATTCTTTAAAATGACTTTTTTTTTCATATATAAATGATCAAAATTTTGATTATTTTCCTATTTATGTTACTAAAACTAAACAATTTCAACAAAATTTGATGTCAATATTGTTATAGGGTGATCCTTAAGATGTCATGACTCATGCCTATGAGGCTACGAGGGAGTACCAACTATCATCGTAAAACCATTTTCATTATTTTTTTAAATATTCTATTTATGAGAGATTTAATGACCTTTAAAGTTAGATGAATGTTTAAAGAGGTTGATTACTCTAGAGTACTGCTTACGGAGTACATTTTTAAAGAGTGCATTTTTTTCTCTTTTCTAGTCAATTTTAAGAATTATACAAGTAAACACGCTTGCAAGACAAATTATACAACCTTAGGAAAATTCAAAAGGATACGAACATGTAATTCTAAAATGATCTGAAAAAGAATTACGGTGCTTTGTGATTGTAGACCTAGTAAAAGTGTCAGTTGGGTATGTCTAGGTTGGCCAATACATAAACATCATACATTTAGGCAGGTTTCTGTCGAGTCCCGTTATTTTTGAGTATGTCATTTTAGCCATGGGATCGAGCCAAAATTTATTACTTAACTTCACAACAAAATGTGCATTTTGTATAATTAACCTTAATTTTGAATTAATGAGTGTAATATGAAAATAAGTAGTTATTTTGGATTAGTTTGAGATATCATTTCTGGATTGGTTGGGTTTGGATCTAGAGACTTAAAACAATCGAACTCGAAAAAGACTCGGCTCAAACTAACCTGACTCAAATGACAAGAAAGACCCAAAACTATCTCAAAATAAGCTTTTTAAGGCAAAATACGGACCCAAAATAACTCAATCCGAAAATATCCAAACTCGAATAATTACCCAATTACCGGATCTACTCTTACCTACGCGTTCAAGTGTGTGGTGAGGATCCAAAATTCCAAACACCGTACCATAAAATCACATCAAACATTAAATTACCTTTACCTTTACCTTTACCTTAAAATCTTTAATACTGTATCCTATAACAGTTAACATGTCAGACAGTCACAGTAACATTAAATCACCAGTTCATTGTAAATGTAAGTAAGTAATTTTTTTACGGAAAATGCACGCGCTGTTCTTGAGGTCTGTTTTTTTGTCTAAAATACCCAAATTTTTTATCCGGAAAACTTTAAAAGGTTGTTGAGTTTGGAATTCGTGACCAAGAGATATGGTCATTCAAAGTTTGTTCGGTCAAAAAAACTTTGACACGCAATAACTCCTAACCACGGGATCCAAATACGATAATAGTTCTCGGAAAGATAATCGATTTGAAAAAAAAAATATCACATTCTGAAATCGTAAACACGAGTTATGGCCTCTTAAAGTTTCCCGGATAAAAAAATTGGGTATTTCAGGCAAAATGTCAAACCTCAAGGACACCACGTGCATTTTCTGTTTTTTTTTTAAGTACTGTTTTCATGTAAGTCTTGGATTTCCAAGACTAACCTTAAGACTTTGGGTGAGTCTTGACTCCACCTTTTTTTTTTCTTTTTTTTTAAAAACCTATATTTTCTCTTAATTACAAATTTTTGTTCCATAAATAACCATGCTTTATATTTTCTCACCCATTTCTCTTGGATTAAAATTTTGTCCAAATATTTTCTCACCAATTTATTATTTTTGGGCATGGATCCTAATAAATTTTTTGATTTAAATTCTATTATGAATTTACTTCAAAATCCACAACTTCAACATGTTTTATCTTTACAAAATACTAATTTACAACCTTCTCAAAACCCAAGCTCTACTCCAAGTACACAACAATCTCTGGTTATAATGAGCAATTATCTACATAATTGATATTCATATCAATTATGATATTACATGTATATTTAGTCTAACAATGATATTACGTGCATTATTGCTCATTAGGTTACACCAATTAGTATGGGATCGAGTTTTGAGAGTCCGCTATTCCAGCCAACAAATCCGATTTATTGTCTGAAAAAAGAAAACTATTTGCTCGATACCAAGAAAGTGCAAGAAAGGATATTGAACGAGCATTTGGGGTTTTAAAAAAAAGATTTGCAATTATAGCTAGCCCAGTTCGCTTGTGGAAGAAATGTGAAATAAGGGATATTATGAAAGCATGTATCATCTTACATAATATGATTATCGAAGATGAGAGGGGTGACGATAATCTAGTCAACAACGTTCAATTTGATGTAAGCGATAATTCACGTTCTATGCCTGAATTTGAAACCGGGTTACTTCCAAACTACTATGCCAATCGAGATAGGTTCTTTAAAAATCATTCACGCCTTCGCAACCGATCAAGACATCATCAATTGCAGCACGATTTGGTGGAACACATTTGGGCTCACTTTGGAGGAGGCACTAACTAGATTATATGTCATGTTTAATTATGTTATCTAAGCTGCCAAAAAAATTATGTTATCTAATATGCCATGTATTAATTATTAAGTTTATTAGCATCGTTTGTCTCTGCGTTTTTATACAAGTTTATGCATATTAATTAATAGTGGTTAATTACAAATTAGAACTACTTAATAAGTTTGTAAAAAAAAAAAGTGAAATAAAAAAGTAAGGTCTGAGGTGAGTCTGACGGATAATGTATAAAGTTTGAGGTGAGTTTGAGGTAAGTCTGAACAATAAAGAAATAATAAAAGCTAGTGAAAAGCTGATAAGACTTTGAAGGGTCTGACGGATAATCTTACCCTTAAAATCATCAACTAGTCTCTCTTGTGACGGAGGTACCCGTCACAAATCCTTGCGACGGGTACTTTGTCTCACAAAACGAATAAAGCAAAAGGTGGGGACACCCCCCACTTGCTTTCCTCTCTCCTCTCATGGGTCTTTTGTGAGACAAAGTGGTACCCGTCACAAGGGAGAATGTGTGTAAAATCATTGTCCAGTTGTTGTCACTTGTCGCTCAATAGCATCCTCCACCCACAATTGATTCCCTACTTTTTTTTGTATTTGTGCCAAAATCAAATAATATAAAAGCAGTCAACTTTTTTCCATGTAAAATTCTTCCATATAAAGTTGAAAGTAGGACAACTGTTTGTATGTATAATACTACAAACAAAAGCGATGGAACACCAACCCCCATCTTCATCATCTCCTTCATCATCTCCCTCATCATCTTCAACAATTTCATCCACAGCATCATCATCATCATCATCATCATCATCTTCATCTTCTTCAATTCCATCTCAAGTTTCTAAGACAAGGGAACTTGATTATCCTCTCCATGCTATCGGTTTCGAAATCCAAGAGATTTCTCCTTCTAAGATCACTGGTCGTCTCCTTGTTACCTACAAATGCTGCCAGGTTATTATATTCCCTTTTTTTTTATGCCTTTACTCTTAAAAATTAGAATCCCTCTTCTATCGGTATAAAAGGAGTTTTGATGCTGACGGGATTTGAACTTCGGTCACGAGGCACCACCAGTCATGACTTTATCGACTAAGCAAGTTGAAATCAACCCCTTTTTACTTTTTAGTAATAGTTTTTTCTTTGTCGTAAAATGAGTCACACGCACGATACAAGGGATGAGGATTTGTACTTATGTTTAATGTTTTTAATACTTCCGTCTTAAACGCTATGCTAACCCTTAAGATAGCTGAAGGTATTTGGTTTTCATATACATTCTACTTTTGTTTGTTCATATTATTTGACTCGTTATAAGCATAAGATTTATATATACAAACAACAAGAATTTATCTACGGTTAATATATGATACATGCATGATGCATGTGCAATTGTGTATTAGTGAAGTAACCATGTGTTTTTGCCGGAGTTTAAGGAGGTCAACCATCCCTTAGTTTGATCTTATATTCTTATGTGAGCCTTTCATGGACCATCAATTGGTCCAAAATTTTAAGAAGTTGTGAAATACGGAAAAACATTTGATTAATGTACGGGTTATCTGAAATCAACCTCTTAATACTTTTGGAAAACACATAAATACGATTTTATAAATCTGATTCGTATCCATCCATTTGAGACAATAGAAAATGTTGGTGTCCATTTTGTTAATACGTGTCCGATAGGACCAAGTAAATAATTGATCAATTGGTGACATATTCAATCATTTTATACCAAATTAAGGGTAAAAGCTAGCCAAACTTACCCAAATTAGCATATACCAATTCCGTTAGGCAAAGTTCGATAGGAATGTAGGATATATGATGTTTTACTAAATGTGGATTTGATATGCATAATTGGTAGCCCTTCAAGGTGCTACATGGAGGAGTATCAGCAATGATAGCAGAGTCGCTAGCGAGTATGGGAGCACACTTGGCAAACGGGTTAAAGCGGGTGGCTGGTATTCACCTTAGCATAGACCATATCAAGCGGGCTGACCTTGGTGATCTTGTTCTAGCAGAGGCTGTTCCATTAAACACTGGCCGAACCATTCAGGTCTTCCTCTACGCACCCTCATTCTTTTTTATTACGAACTGGTGTCGTTAGGTTCGACAATTATATTAGGTACGGTGTGTAATTGCAATTTGCCGTGTCTGTTGGCAATGACAGATGATGCAGGAAACCATAGGAGTAGTAGTTTTCATCATTCTTTTCCTATGAAAATGGTACGAAGTACTGTTCTCCGTAAATGCTAAACAGAATCAGACCAATCCCTCGAAAACCGAGTACATAGGTTTTATTAATAATGGGGCCATGGCAATTAACTTGATGGAGCCATCATAACATTCAGAAGTTAGCTAGTTTAACAGGTTATGAGAAAGATTGAAAGAATTGTCCCACCTACTAAAGATCAAAGAATGCTAACCTCACAAGAAAGTTAGTTCATGAATGAAAGGTAGATGGATACATAGGGTCGATATAATGAAGGCGATAATTAGACCTGACAAAGCTGTCCCGATCCAAATGACCCAATTCCCAGGTCTAGTGATAATATTTCTGATTCTTTACTCTGTAACACTAGTTTTTCTGGTAAAACTGGGAGTATTCATAGGAACTGATAATTCACTCCCATTGACTATTCCGAGTATTCTCTTCTATTGCCAAGTAGCATTATTTGGTTGCATATGATTGACCCTTACATTCAATCATCATTTCCTCGCTATGCAATTGTCTTTGAAACAGTGGGATAGGGACGTATGTCGGTCGTAGGGTAGTAATGAGACATTGGAATGAATGAAAGGCGTCTAATTAGTTCCTCATAAAGGATAGATTTTTAAAGAGTGGTCCATGGATCCATTGACAGTGAGCTAGGTGCCCTGCAAATGTCATTTAAACACACCAAACTCTCCAAATGTCATACCTACCTCTCCTAATGCATGCGATACATTTTATTCATCTGAAAGAATTAACAAAAATTGGACTGTCAGAACCTAGGACTCAACCTATGTATCGAAAATCAACCTTCTCCGAAGTTCAGGTAGGAGAGTTTTAGTTCCTGCGCATATTGGCTTAAACTGTGTCTCGTTCTTGGTAAACGAGAAATTGGACAAAATCGTGTTAACTGCAGCGAAATATTCACATAATGTTCTCACTCAAGGTCCAAGGAAGAACTATACTAAGAAAAATAATTGTCGCTTTGTCCAATTTACGCTAGCTGGGTATAAATTGTTTTCGAGTGTTGGTTTCTTGACAATTACTTACCACGCACATTTGGTCTAACAAATTCTTGGTTGCAAATTCTATGGCAGGTCTGGGAAGTGCGACTTTGGAAGACGAATCCCGACAATATGGAAACCAGATCTTTGGTGTCATCATCGAGAGTAACTCTGCTTTGCAACCTTCCAGTTCCAGAGAATGCTAAGAGTGCTGGCGACACTCTACGTAAATATGCTAAGTTGTGATAATTGGTGCACTTTGCCAGAAATCTTGTCCAAAATGAGAATCCAAAGAGTGAACTGCTGCTGTAAAATGAAATCTATCTCGAGCATACTGCTGTAAAGTAGTCGAATATGTTATTCTGTTTAATGAAAATATTCCGAATATAGGCTACTTAGTTCTTAACATTCCTGAAATAATATTTATCTGCTTAGTTCATCAACTTGGCCGAGGATAACTAATGGAACAACAAATGTCAACAAGTTTAGCAGGTAAAGTCACTTAAGAAAGATGATCATGACACAAGTTCAAAATCCCCCTGATTGCGAATAGACTACGCAAAGTTATCCCGATCTGCACGCTAATAACTCAAATATGACTCGATGAAACCCAAATTTTCTTGTTTCAAACTACGCAAATTTTCTTGTTTCAAATATCAGGCACATACCATAACCCGAACTAAAACATACCAAAAATGACCAACCTAAGTTCTAACCCGGAAAAAAAGGCCTGAAATGAAAAAATCCTATTTGTCGGATCTAATTGCAACATTCTTCTAATAAAAGCAAATCCTGGAAATTTTTCTTTCATTATAGCTAAAAACGAACATTGCCGGTAGGAAAACGAGCATTGAGTGACTAAGGAGGCTCTATGCTTCTGTTTAACTCGAGTATCGAAAAATTAAGCAAAAAAAATCATTCAAATGCTCTCCACATTTGGAGATAACTAAACCAGCAATTTACAATTTCTGTTCAGAATAGAAGTTTGTCAACTGACGCTGAACCAACCAATCTATTTCTTCTTTTTTCCACCCTTTCCAGATTTAGCAGGGGCGGTGCTTGAACTGGAAGCCGCTTCCGCCTTCTTAACTCTTCCAGGGTGCCGAGGTACCAGTTCTGCAATACGCAACATCAATTGCTTTCCTGCATCAAAAGAAAGACAGGTGTCAAGTGTCAACTAAATTACACAAGCAATGACAACAATAGGCAGACATATATATTAACATGTTCAGATGAGCAACTACAGTGTTCTTAAGTACTGTTAAGGTAGAATGATTGATGAGAAATAGAGGCTTAAACAAGGAAGATTTACATACTCCCTCCGTCCCGGTCATTTGTTGTCCTTTGGTTTTGGCACAAAGACCAAGGAAAGAGGAGGGAGTCAATTATAACATGACAAGTGGACTAAATTGAAGGTGAAAGATCAAATTACTTATCAAATGTAATCCTAAAATAGAAAGGACAACAAATGACTGAGACACCCCAAAATGGAAAAGGACAACAAATGACCGGGACGGAGGGAGTAGTTATTAAGAATACGAAGTTATGAACAGGGAGGGGATTTATGTTAACGTTCCTCAGCAACCTAAATTCCAGAGATATGATAGAATGTGACTGAGGAGGTCACGGGTGACATCTGTATACAAAACAAGAAGTGAATAATGATGCATGTCAAGCTATTTGGGTAAATAGACAGACAGGTTACAAACATATGATTTGGGTAAAACACATGGCTCCAGCTATACAGTGGCCTCAAAAAATGAAACTTGAACTCTTGATGGGAAGAAGCAACATCATCAAAAATACAATGATCCCATCCAATCCAAATGCACCACCAAACACCCCAAGGAACTATTTTTTGACATCGGTAATCCAAACTATTTCCTATCTTTTCCTCTAAATAAGAGTACGTCTCTAGAAATCTAAGAATGAACACAACTTGTACCAAGGAGAGACAAGGATACATTCCACAAATACGATCGTCTCCATCCTCAAATGTACTTCTTTCACTCGTTTATCTATTTATAATTCTCTAAGAAAAAACTGGAAACAGTTAACTTGAACCTAAAAGGCTTTTTCACAGAAGTTATGGTGGCAACTTGATGGATAATATTTCTGGACAAAGTAAATTGTTAAGGCTGAAGATTGGATGCATTTAGGTTGTTATTTTAAAAGCAGAAACTTGGATAATGTGGTGGGTATGACAGTCCTACGGTAGGTTGGACGTAATATGATTTTTATTGGAGCGAGAATCTTATCATTTTATGTTCCCACTTGAAAACAATAGTTACTGAGCCCCGAGCCCCTGACCAGTCATCGACTCATCTCCATACAAGTGATAGATGAAAAAATAACCATAAATCAGAGGTTATTCTTACTTACAGTTCTCACACAATAAAGGTCAGAGAAGGGAAAACATGACTAATGAAGCAAGATAGGTGAAAAAAACAGGAAAAAAAATCACAATTTTTTTTTTTTTATGTTCCTCCATATCAAACTCGTGCCAAATTAAAGAAATTTAATGTTCCTCTTCACAAATCAAGCTTGTCCCAAATTAAAGAACTTTTATGTTCCTTCACATTATGGAAGTCAATATAGGTAAAGTCCCCCTCCCCCCTTTCAATATGTCTCCAGCAAAGGCCTTCCTAAAGGTAAAAAAATAAACAATCAAAGGATATTTGTTGGATGAGCTCATGATTATTGTAGAGAAAAGAGCATTGAAAGGTAGGATTTTCCCTGTTTAATTATTATAAAATTTCATAGCATATTTTCGGATTACTTGGTTCAATTAAAGCATCACGGACTATATGTAGTAGCTTGTCAATCTCTTACAAAGCCATAATAAACAAAAAATATCAAAGTCTAGGGATCTAGCAACAAAAAGCCCAAGCCGAAACACACAAGCCATGTGATGCAATCATCTTAGGACTTAAACATAATCTAGCAAAAAAAAGCACAAGCCGGAGCACACAAACAAAGTGATCCAATCATCTTAGGACTCAAGTACTCAACCATACTCTAGCAACAAAAACAAACAGCTGAAGAACACAAACCAAGTAGCGCAATCATCTTAGGATTCAAACCATAGTCTAGCAACAAAAAGAAACAGCTGAAAAACACGAGCCAAGTAGCAATCATCTTAGGATTCAAGAAAACAAACCAAGTGATGCATCACCTTCACTTTTGCAGAACCACAAACAAATCGTGCTAATTATTCCATTAAGCTAACCTTAAAAATGGCCACGTACCTGTATCGGCGTATCCTTAGAAAACAATTAAACCTTAATAACTACATTCCCATCATGTGTTAACAGTCTTAACACCACCCAACTAATCTACAGTACCCTCCGCTCCTCCAAAACAAAATCAGTCCTACATCAAACCCTCATTTCACAAGATTGCTTGTATACGTAATAAGAACGAGCAAACAGAATGCTCCATCGAAAACTCAGCCATCAAGATTTATAAGAATTGAAAACGAAACTAATATTTGTACTAAAATTCCAATCATCGAGTCAAGAACATACCCAAAACTAAACCAAAAAATCAATAATCACCAAACATAATGCCAAGCGCAAACAAAAAGAGCTCATCAGAAAAGAGAGATCATACTTGACGAAATCTCTGGATTAGTTAAACTGCCATCTTCTCTTTTCAGCATCACTCTTACTCTTCCTCTTTGCATAAAATCTCTCGGATACGCTTTATCAAGCTACCAAACCACACAAAATTCAATCTTTAAACACCATACATATCATTTACCTTTACAAATCTACAAGATTCACAAAAATCAACAATAAAAAATCGAAAAAGTCGAGCCAAACCTCGATAGCAGCAGGTAATTTAAGATGTCGACAACAATCGGAAATCTCAGTACAATTAGGGTTTTCACAAGCTTTAGTAGCACAAATTCTTCGACCTTCAGCAATAGTTTTCTTTGAATTGATATAAATCGGATAAATCACCACCCACTTTTTCACATTCCCCAATTCTCCATTCATTTTTTCTTCTTCTAATTAATTCAGTAAACCCTAATTTCAATCAAGCATTGAACAAATCAATCAACTGTCAATGTCAATCGCGTCGGGATCCAGTTAAAATTAAAAAACACACTCCTTTCCGCATCAATCAATTATTTACCCTTTTTATTCTTTGAGACGGGTATTTTAACAACGGTAAATAAATGAGTGAGACGGAGGGAGTATCGTAAACTCTATCAACTCTATGGAAAAATAACTCTACCGTATCGTAACCGGCGTCGATCAAATACGATAAATCATCAATCAATTGAATGCAGTTGAATTTGATGCTAACAAAATTGATGATAGATTAAGTTGTAGAAGTAAAAGGAAGAATTTACCTGGAAATTGATGGAAGCGTTGAAACAGGAGAAAGAATTCGTATGACGTTTTTTTCACTTGAGAATTGGAATGTACGGAGTAGTAAATTAGTAAATGAGTTGATACATGTTTATATGGAGTAAATTTACGGGTGCGGTAAATTTTACTGTGTTAAAAAAAAAAACGGGGGTTGGGCTATACAGGTACCGACCCAAGTTATTTTAAGTTGGGCAGGGTGATGTAGTATTAAACATGGTAAAAGTGACCCGTTCTAAATAACTGGATCCAAACGACATGTACGTATTTAGGAATGGCAATTAGAGCTGTTAAAAGATGACCCGATAAAAAAAAACAATTAAAATTCGTCCGAAAATAACCCAAAAAAACCCTGCTCTTTTCAACCCGAACCCGAAGACGACCCGATAATAACCCGCACAATTAGGGTCAAGACTCGCTAAACTCGTAACACGAGATTTATTAAAATTTTGTATTTAAAGCAAATAAAACTAATATAAAATGATATAAATTTGAACTTTAAAATTTTTGGAATAAAATATATTTATATTTATCTTAAAACATAGTTTTATCGCAAAATTAATTACTCAAATGATTATCATATAAATATAGTCACCACATACTTCTAATAAAAAACCAATTACTCGATTCATTCCGGAGGTGACAAAATGTAGAAGGATTTGTAGAGTCCCTAACAATTAGTAGGGAGTGTCATATGTGCTAGTAAGTCCATAATCCATATAACATTAGTAGGGATTATCCGTCATAAAGAGTTCTTACTAATATATGTCAACCCTTCTAACAATTAGTAGGGACTTTAACAATAGTCCCTACTAATTGTTAGAAGGATTGATATAGCAGGAAGTCGTGAGAAGGCTTACAGAAATATTGTGATCTCGAACCAAATTTAAATAATACCTCTGAAGGGCGAGCACCTCAAAGGAAAATTAAACATATCAACCACATTTTTTAACACATAAATAGCCGGTTTATGTAACTTAGTAGTTGCAAATGATCATTCAGCCGGTTTTAAATAAATTATTAAAATGATTACCATTATTTTAGACGAATCTCCTTTTGAAAAGTCAGAAGGATGATCTTCACTTACAGTTTTAACAGGTTTCCTCTCTAATAAATAGTCAACGAATAAATCAGATTAAACTTACATAATTAAGAAACCGCTTAAAAAATATGCAAAAACTAAAAGAAGGATGCGTACCCCACGCCGAAATCAAACGTATTTTAAAAACTCAAAATCGACACAAACAAATTTGATTCTAACATCAAACAAAAGCTAAATAACTCTTTTTATACCCTCGGCATAGTTACAATCAACATCTGTAAAAACATAATTGAAATTAAAAAATGGAAAAATTACAAATAATTACCTTGGCATAGTTACAATCAAGTGCTAATCTTTACTAGTACAAAATAACAAGCATAATCAATCATATGACAACTTATCCTTCTCTGTTCCTTTGTCATGTATTCATTTCTCATGTATGATACACACCTAATTCTATTAATAAAAATTATGAGTTTTATTATAAAAAATTTAAATTCATTACTTAAACATCTCAAAAAATTTCATGATAGCTCAAAAAAAAAAAAAAAAAAAAATATATATATATATATATATAGAGAGAGAGAGAGAGAGAGATAGGTTCATGTAAGTCCACCAAAATAATTGAGTATCCTAACTAGAGCCATTGGATCATGCATGATGGATGGTTGAGATTGAAAGCAAAAAACACACTTAACACTAATGAGTTTTCTATACACTAATTAATCTCACTTTCTCTCTCTAGCTTTAATTACACATTCACTAATTCATTATCATACACACTTAACACTACATTTTGTCTTCTTATGCTTCAAAGTTCATACAAATTTTGTAACACTTTTATTGTTTTACAAATGTAACTTTAGTCTTTTACGAGTGTAATTTTAGCAAA
>VHZZ01001929.1:130750-142764 GCA_009801015.1 Silene noctiflora
TATTTTCACTTAAAAAACCGTCATACTAGTGATGTTAATTGTGGTTACATTCATAAGTAGCTTGGTCCATCTTTATTCTATTACATATATGTCTAAGGATCCGCATAGTCCTCGATTTATGTGTTATTTATCAGTTCTAACTTTTCTTTTATGCCAAGTTGGTGACCGGAGATAATTCTCTTCAAATATTCTTGGGATGGGATGGAGTAGGTTTTGCTTCATATTTGTTAATTCATTTTTGGTTTACACGACTTCAAACAGATAAAGCAGCTATAAAAGCTACGCTATGTTAGTCAATCAAGTAGGTGATTGTGGATTAGCTCTTGGGATTTCGGGTCGTTTTACTCTCTTTCAAACAGTAGATTTTTCTACTGTGTTACGGTTTTCTAATGCTTGTACATCTAAAATATCCCCTTCCCCATCCCCAAAAATACTAGATCTGATGTTTGAACTTAGTTCGGCTCATTACCGCCACAGGAAACTTCATGTCCTCATCCACATAAAAAGCATAGGACTTGTAGCTTGCTACAAGTCTTAATTCGTGACAGATTTGGGAGCAAAAAATAAGGAGGTTAGGTTTGATATCTTTGACCTCTAAGTTCAACAGTTTATCTATTGAAATTTGTATAAACGTAAAAAATCAGCTAGGTTTGAGCCTAGTCCCGGACTATCCTATATTACATTCGATTTTTTTTATAGTGAGAAGCAACAATATACCACAACCCTATTTGGAAAACAATAATCTTAACACTGGTCAATAATTTTGCAAATTCAATGCTTCAACCAAAATCAAAGAAAGGACAGTTCAGATTGAGATACACTTGAACTCCGGACAAGCTGCACAAACATCAAAGAAAAAAGAATGCAAAAGTGAGCTTTTAAAGTGTTACCTGAGTAGTAGAGAGCAGTTGCTGAAACATGACATTACTTTAACACTAGCACATCAATCAACTGAAGGAGAATTGATCTGGCTTGACAAGAAGTCACAAGTTCAAGACCCTGAGAAATGCACGATGTCAAAGCTCAGAAGGGAAAGATACTAAATCTGATGACTTGCAACAAATTTTAAATAACACTGCTTTGTCATATAATTTCAGTAGCTTATGTCTTTCATGATATTTGGTTTACTCAAGTAGTGGGTACTTGGTACGCTAGCGTGCATGTTGGACAACAACAACAACAACAACATTACCCACCCAGTGCCTCAATGACTTCTGCAAATTGCGGGGTAAGGGGGGTCGGATGTACGCAGCCTTATCTTTGTGTTAGCAACACAAAGAGGCTGTTTCGGAATGACCAGAATATAAAAATTGCGTCGAGAACTGCATTGAATGACCGCAAGTTCACAAGAGGAAGAAGCACAACCAGTTTAGTAAGCCAGTTTGATTTATTGCATGTTGGACAGTGAACACAAAAAATCTATAAAAGAACAAGCGCTTATGTCAAGATGAAAATAAAGTATGACGAGGAGCAAGATACACACAGACAAACTTCTCCAATAAAAAACGACAATGGCCACTCGTCGAATTATAACACATGTAACTAATCCAATAGCATGCCAAAGAAAGATTCAAACGAACCAAAGACCATACATAAAAGTAACATCAATAACTAAAATAACATAACTCGCAACAATTATACATGTTGCGTTAGGGAAAAAAAACACTGAAGAACTGTGAAATACAATAGCATGAAAAGAAACATAATAGGAAATAGACTAGGGCTGGTTCTGATAATGAGAGGGACCAGCCTGTGCCGCAAATGGAGCACCCACATCGCCACCCATGATGGCACCAACACTTCCGATCATCTGATTTCCAGCACCTCGATTCCGTGCTTCAGATTCCTCCATTGCCTTGATCAGGCTCTCCACAGTCCTTAGCCTGTCCCCTATAACCCATACCAATTCCTCTATGTCAGCATAGGGGATTTGAATTATAGGCTTTCCAAAAACAAGGTCGACCATTTCATTCTCCATCTGAAGTTCAACGTTCCTCATCCGCAGCCTCTCAAGTTTTTCACCCAATCTTTTCACACTTTGTTCTAAGAAACCCTCGTGGTTGAGCTTCCTTTGTTCATGCTTAATTTCAGGCCTGCTCTTGTATTCCAGTAGAACACGCTTAACTTCATCAGGATTCTCAGGCCACGTGACAGGGTACGTGCTATAGGGACTGTAAACGATGCTACAGAGGTCAACATCACACAGTATACCGAGTTCTTTGGTTTTTTTCATCAAACCTTCCGCTCTTTTCTTGTAAGTTGCTTTCCTGGCTGAAGCATTTTCTATGTACTGAAGCTTCACCTTATTCCGGGCCATTTTGTAGGTTTTTTTTTGGTGATTGAGGAATACTATAAAATGGTCAGGTATTAGTGAAACTCCCTTTGTTAAATTGATGGTTTGAAGGGTTCATAGAATGGGTTTAAATAAGGCTAGCTTAGAATGCGGTAAAGAAATCACTTCCGAACATTTTCAGAAACACAGATTATGAATATTCAGTTTTGATAACATATCAAACTGATTTTGTAATGACAGCAAATGATGGCATACTATAAAAGAACCTTTACCGATTACRATGAACTTGGCTGACATCTTTCCTCCTAAGGACATTGGATGGGTAAGAAACAAGGGAGGAAAGAGTTTATCTATATCCACTTCCTGAAGACGGAGAATGAGGACATTATTTGGACGAGAAATAGATACTACTAAAAAAATGCTGACTGTCAGAATAAATGAACGTTTGAAATCGCCTCATTGCATCCACTGAGGTAATGTACGTTTAGTTATCATTGTGCAGTATGATGAGAGGAATCAATTAGATCAGCAAATAGGACAGTATGATGAGAGTACGGAACACTAACGTAACGGTATGCTGGTCTTGTTTAACTAAAAGGTTAAGAGGCTAGAATATGCTCGACGTCCAAAATCCAAATAACACTGAATTACGTCTATTGAAATTTACGACAAGAGAGAAAAAAGGGAAGTAATCTATGTTGCACCAACATCCCCGGAAATCATGATTTGGATATATCGAGATAAAAAAAGACGGATATTCGCGATTCTGTGGTGAATCAGAATATGGAAAACCGTTACGAGCGACAATCTTCCTTAACGAGTTCCCTCTTTCACATCAAAGAGATCATATCATGCGGCATGCCCTTCCGGAATAGAAGCTAAAACTAAAACAAAGCGCAACTTTGAATAATAATATACTCGAGAAACACAGACTGTTTTATTTGTCGCGCATAATGTTTAACTCGTAGAACTAAGTACATAGGAGAGCAAACCAATCCCAGTTGTATAGCTAGTGTCCTTTAAGGCTTTAACCGATTCTTAAACCTCACAAATTTTACCACCCATTCGCACAGGTATCGTTGCAGGTGTGTAAAAGGACAGTCCTCAAGTCTAAGATACAAATTAGCCAGACAACCTTTACCACCCAAACTGAAATATCAGTTCAAATTATGAAGATTAAGGGAGACTTAATATCTGTAAATTTCAATGTAAATAATTTTATCCGTACTGATGAATATGATGAAAGAAAGCATCTAGAGACTAGAGTGGCTGTTAGAAAGTCCAGAATTTGCACATTTTATGTTAAATGGCAAGTCTTGAATATCAACTAGAGCCTTTAAATGTCGGGATGTGAACGACATTTGGATAGGAAAAAAAAAAACGACTTATGCTACTCGGCATACCTACGAATCATGATTCATAACCAATAAGCTACAGAATAGGAGTTTCTTTTCGTTCAAAATTTTAGCAATTTTCACCCTAAATTCCTAATTCAAATTTTATTTGGGAACATGTACGTTGGGTAGTGTTCTACATACTCAAATCCGTTTCCCAAACCAAATCAAGTATTGAACCATATAACATGCTCTCCATTATTTCCATTAGTTAGGGATTAACTTATTGACAAGTACTGGTACTAATATTAAACAAAATATCTTGGGTAAAACTCCGTAAGAGTATTAATTACTCGAGGATCTAATTGCAGTAAGACAACGAATGAACACAAGACAACAACAGCAAAATGATCAGAAAAAACAACTACTAAATGAAGGTTTTCCAAGGCTACAACGAGAAAATCAAACCTCGACAAAACAGCTTTCTCAAATCAGTCGGTTAGCACCTGCACATTTCAATGCAAGAACAACAACACAATCAACCCGTTAGCTAATTGTTCAAATCTCCACAGTAAAATTCTAAATAACGTCAAATCTAGTAGAAATGCGGAATAGACCATTCAGATGGTATAAACCCAATCATGGTATTAAATCGCGGTATCAGCTGCTATCACGCTGATGTGGTGGCATGTTTAACATTACGATTTATCAGACATTAAGCCGTATCTATCTACAATCGGCTTTATTTGGCTTCTAATGGTCTAAATATTGGTCAAATAACGGAGTATCGGTCAAATATTGCCATATCGGCCAATTATCATCTACTTTTTGGCTATAAGAAAATAACAGCACGGAAAGTTCTAAAATCCTTGACATAATAACCGATATGCCATGCACATGCCGGCAATTTTTTATTACCATGTCCATGACCCCAATAAAGTTCCTCATTAACGGAATACCACATAATAACTTTCTCAGGTAATCAGGGGAATATATGATAGGCTGTCAGCATTAGAGAAAACTTACTAAAATCATTAAAAAACAACACATCAACACTTTGCAGAGGAGGGAAAGAGGCAATTGAAAAATGATAAGCAATGAACAGCTTTCTATATGTTAACTTAAAAAACCGTTGTACAACGGTCTTGTAATGCTTGTACATCTCAATTATTGCTCTTATTAAATGAGGTGTTAAAGGTATTGTAAGGCCGTTGTATGGCGTGTAACGGTCGCATAAGATAATAACCGTTTCGCAAGTGAAACACCATTTATGAATGTAACAATTCTAAGTTTCAAATTTGTGGGTGACATAAAATGTAACTCGTTTATTAATTGGAATAAAATAAAGACACAACTCGCAAATCGCAACTATAACTCTTGTTGCATTCAACAAAACAAAAGCACCTAAAATAACTGTGGTTTACAACAGCATATAGAACCAAAGAAATAGATAAACAGGCTAAGCCTGTTACTGATAAGCATCAAGATTAGCAGCAGGAGCATTGCCAGCAGCAATCTCCAGCATTTCAATGCGGTGCCTCACACTCCGCTTCTTGTCTTCGATTACCCATGTCAAGTCTCCTATATCATTATAGGGGACTTGTTGCACTGGTTTTCCACAAAGGAGGTCAACCATAAGATTTTCCATTTCTATCTCACGATTCCTCATAAGAAGCCTCTCATACTTATCCTTGGACTTTGCTACACTTTGCTCCAAGTAAGCCTCCTGGCTGAACTTCCTTTGCGCGTGCTCCATTTCTGGCCTGCTCTTGTACTCTAAAAGAATGCGAACCGCTTCTGCTTGACTAACGGGCCACACTTCAGGGTCCTTGTCGTAGGGCCCGTACACTATAAGACAGACGTCGACACCACACAGTATGTGTAATTCTTCAGCTTTTTTTAAAAGGCCCTTCGATCTTTTCTTGTAAGTTACTTTCCTGGCTGTGTTATTCTCAATGTACTGAAGCTTCACCTTTTGCCTGGCCATCTTGACTAAAGCTAAGTCGTGATTAACGTTAACTATCAAATGGCCAGGCAGCAGTGAAATTCTTTTTATCGAGTTGATGGTGTAAAGGGTTAATAGTACGTGTTTATATAGGGCAAATCAGGAATGCGGGAAAGAAATCAGTTCTGAACATTTACAGAAAGTGGGATTATGCAGACTCTGTTTCGATAGCATATCTGAATTGATTTTGTAGAGACAGCAAATGATGGTTTACTATAAGAGAACCATACGGTGATACAATGAACCTGAAGGATACATTTCCTTCTTAAGAATTTTCAGTACGTAAGAGATAACATCAATTATCCACTGTCTCAAGATTGCCTATAAGGAAGTTATTTTGAACTGAGACTGATATTTACACAAAATGCTGATTGTCGGGATAAATGTATGTTTAGAAAAATGCAACCTTGCATCATATAAGGCAATGCACTACAGGATGCTCCACGGGATGTTTTACTAGACCGGCAGAAATCAGAATTGCTAACAGAAAATGAAAATTTTTAACTCTAGGGTAAGTTGACAAGCTGGTAACTGAATATTCTTGAATGTAAAGTAAAGGAGTAGAGGTTGGAATGTACTCGATATCTGGATAGCGAATATTTAGGTTCGTTAAAATTTATGGCATAAGAGGAATATAAAAGGAAACTGATTTATGTTACACAATAATCCCACGAATCATAACACTCTACCATCAAGACAAAGATGAGAAAACATTCAAAATTTCACACTTTACACGGTGAACCATATTCTGAAAAACATGGGTAGCCGCTTTTTCACGGAGACAATAGACTAAAACACGTGATTTATTGGCTACATACCAAGGGTACCCTTTCAATTGTACTGCAAAATTCTTTAGCTTGGGCCCACAAAATCCCAAGTAGGGGTAAGGTGTGTAGAACCTCCGTGTCCCCATACATACATCCGGTGAATATATGGTAACCCAAAAACATTTAAAAGTAACTGGTGGCCTTATGCGGAGTAATATTCTTCAACATACATGTATTCAAACTATCAGCATTTTGCACAGAATTATTTGTTAATATTACGGTGAAGTATGGTGAGAAGAAGCAACTAGACCGGAAGTTGGTAAATGAAAATTCTTGAATGTCATTGAAAGGTTTAGAAGTCAGAATATGCCCGGCATCCGGATAAAGAATAATGAAGGAAGCTGAACTAAGTTACCGGAACATTAAGATACAGGAAGGGAAATTTTTTTTAAAAAACCTTGCATTTGTCACAGTAATCCAAATTTGAAAAATATTTAGCTGCCAAATGTGCCCTCTTTCATATCTGAGGGATTCTAGCATGCCTTCTCATATGAGAATTGAGAAGCTAAAACCAAAGGAAGGCACGACTTCGAAAATCGTTCTACTAGTGAATGCAATTTAAGTTAAGTAACCATGCAATCAGCATTCGAGTGCAAGGCTACATGCTATTACAAAAAACGAAACAAAACTTAGAAGTAATAATCAATAAACGATGAAAAAAGATTAAGCCCCTAAATTTGCACACGCGTAAACAATCAGACTAACTGCCATCATCACAGCTGTAAGAAAAGAACAGTTCTCAAGTTTAAAATACAAACAGGCCAGAGAAGGAAAAAAGGTAATGCCTACATAATGCCAGGAATTTATAAATAATGTTAACAGACAATCCCCGACATCAAATAAGGTCATACAACGAGAAATGCTTGCTTAAATTCACATGAAATGCAACATGCTTGTGCATGACTTGGGTTCAAAACAAGTCAAATTCGAACTGTTCAAAAGGTTCCTTGAGATCACTCTCTAAATCGGTTAACTCCTGATACAGTTCTACTTAAAATCACATAACCCAATAGAACATTTACGGGTAATTTATAGGATGGCGAACTGTAGGAAGCCCAAAAAAGAATTATCCACGGAAAGTGATCTGGGATAAGACTAGGAGAATAATTTACTATAATATCTAGATGCAATAAGGCCGCAACGAACACAAGATAGAAGCAGCCAAAGGATCAGAAAAACCAGCTACATTATTCAAAGAGCAATAAAGAGAAAAATCAAACCTTGATCGGAATAATGTTCTGCCCAACAAACACCTTGGCCCTCATACGATCAAAATCCTGTCAGCTGTATCGGCAACAAATCAATGCCAGAAGAACAAGACCATAATCAGTAGGCAATTTAGCTCAAATCTAGACAATGAAACCGATGCAATGAAGGCATAACCCTAGTATCTCAATGACTCTCGTCTATGGCAAGGTAACGGGGTATCAGTGTCAGTGTCATATAGAAAAGAAATCTAATACAAAATTCAGGCAGCATCAGCACCTCGAAAAGTTTCTATTATGGCAAAAGATATTGCAGAAAAATGAAATAAATAATCTCTCAATGAACCCACATTATCGGAAGACATGACTCTTTGGAGGAATCATCACTGATATTATCGCTTATTAAGCAGCAATCAGATACTGCATGGAGGCTAATTCTTTCCGAACATGTTTTCTTGTCGGTCTGAACATCACCGCTATTGAAGATAGTCGGGTTTAGCTTATAGATGCACCACCAGCCACAATACACGGCAATACTGAAGCGGCAGAATCGCTGTGTAATTTATAGTGTAAATACTCGTATATAAAATCGTATCCACCTAAATTAATCTCGGACAAGGCGATGATTTACTCTAAAATCTAAAGAAATAGTCCAATAGATTGACACAAGTTATCTGCAGCCAAAGAATCAAAAAAACCAGCTACTGCATGTCTCCATGAAATTCACTAAGGCTACAATTAAAGATTAAACCATGATAGAATAGAACTACTACTCCCTTCATCCCGGTCATTTGTTTCCCTTATATATTCTTTGTGAGAAGTATTTTAATTAAAAGTAAACAAATGATCCGAAGAAGTAAACTTTCTGTCTAACAAACATCACAAAAACCTAAGTTCACCAGCGGTTTTGAGTGGAGGTCATGTCGAGAGGGGGCCCTAACCCCGCTGACTATTTAAGTTCATTGTAGACGGCCACTATCCGTCTATAGCTGAAGATGAAAATGCAAGTGGGATATCCATTTCCCACCCACTTGCACTATCCAATTACGTTTTTGTGGGAGTAAGTTCATATACATTTCAGTAAAAAAATAAACATTCGGCCCCTGGCCTCGTGGTTGAGTGTGAGTATTCGCAATCAAGATTTAAGTATTCAAGTCTTGGCCCCGTATTATTTATTTCAAAATCCGCAACTGGAATAATAAGTGAAATAGTGAATATACCTTTAAATGACAAATCCAAGGGTATGTATACAAGCGCTAGTATTGCATGCAACAGCATCACACTCCATTTCTATTCCTCAGCATCATCAACACCATTACTAGCTGCTGCTAGTAAGAAGGCAAACTCAATAGATCAATTTCAAGAAAAATTATCAAAAAAAAAAGAAACTTTCGTCACAAAATGTGAGAGTATGGTTTACCGGAGTAAATTTTTGGGGGGGTAAAGTGGTTAGCCATGACTCAATGAGTATTCACCGGTAGAGGTGGTGATTGGGTTAGTTGTTTGAGTTTGGATTGGGTTATGTCGGTGGGTTACCTTTTATTTAGGGGGTGTTTACTCGGTGGTCCGGACCAAAGATCAGACCAGACTGAATTATTTCGTCCGGACAAGAATTTGGACTGTATTTTATTTGGGGCGGTCTAAGGTTCACCTATTTACTCTACTTTGGTCGGTGCGGTTTTGGACCAAACCGAATGGATCGTAGACTGGACCATGGACCGAACTTATACTCTCTTCTATTCTGAATAACTCTCCTTATTTCCTAAATTTAATTATATGGTGGAGTAAGGCTAAGATTATCAGTAAGACTCTTTCAAATCTTGAGACTCTGCCACACCAGTTTTCCACTAACTTTTATTATTTTTTTATTGTTCAAACTAATCTCGAACTCACCTCAGACTTTATACATTATCCATCAGACTCTACTCTACTTTTCCACTTTACTTCTTTTTTTTACAAAAAGAAATAACACATTAGATCCATTAATTGGATAATTTCCCCACGAGAATGGGGTCAAGACTCGCTCAAAGTTTTAAGTTGAGTCTTGGAAATCCAAGACTCAACTTAAGACTTTGATAAGATTTTGGTAGATTATTGGTAGTTTTGAACAAGTCTTGTCTTAAAACTACCAATAATCTTACCCTAATGTGTTTCCTTAATCATTGTGTTAAAATGAAAAGGGAATGTTATGTAGAATAAAAAGGAGTATAATCACTAAAATTCTAAAATTATTGATTTTATTTTCGATTTTGTTTACACGTATTATAAGATGCGTAATTATGTATTTAAATCTAGTAAGGAATAATGTTATTTGTTTTGATTTTAACGAAGTTCTTGAAAACTAATTTTATGCACTAAACCATGTGATGAAAATCATATATGGTCCACTTTGATCCATTTAGTCCGATTCGGTCTGCTCCACGCTTTTTTCTGGTCCAGATTGGACCGGGCCAATATTAATATGGTCCAATCATCGGTCCACCTTTTAACCCTTATTTGGTCTTCGGTTTAGAGAGTTTGATTCGGTCCCGGATCAATGAACATCCCTAACTTTATCGCAGTATTTCAATTATTTAGTGTTAAGCTTAGCTTTTGACCATTAATTTAATTTACTTTGTTATTTAATCAAGTAAATGAGGGTAAATACTAAATCACTTTTGTTTTGCTAATATTAGGCTTAATAATTATCAGGTCATCAATCTTATCGGATAGATGATGGTCGGGTCAAGTTTGTCAGTTAGGATCGACAATTGAGGCTATCTATTTTGGGGTACTAAAGGCAGGTTAACCAGTAGACTCCTCCCAAAATTAGTTTTTTTTTTCACTTGCATAATCGAACCTATGACCATTTGTTTAAGAGATGAGAACATTTACTAAAGGTAATCATGGGTCAGGCTCAAGCGATCTTTTGTTGGGATGGATCGGACTAGATTTGTAGGCATATTTAGCGAGCTCAAGGCAGACCATTATGGCTAAATCGAGAGAGTATATGTGAAAGAGAGAATAGTGGTGTCATTTTAAGTTTTGATTTCCTTAGATAAATGAGAAATACATATAAATACATTAAAGCGTTTTGCTTGTGACGGACACTATCCGTTACAAACTAAAGACGGATAGTGTTTCTCTTACAATAAAGTAAGTGGTAAGGCAAGTGGGGGGAAATGGAGCAACCCATAATTGGTGCCACTTGCATATTGTAAGGGGTACTATCCGTTTTCAGCTTGTGACGGATAGTGTCCGTCTTCAATAAGAATTTGTGTAAATAAACTAGTTTTCGTACCCGTGAAAATCACGGGTGCGTTTGGGATTAATGATGTAAGCACACGCATAAGTTAACCTCGTTTATTTAGTACATATTAACACCTTTATTGTTTTCATTGACTCGCAAATGTTCCACATAATTGTTGGTTCATATATTTTGGCGAGAACTAAAACAACATTTTTTTTAAAATTTTATAGTATTATAATATTAAACGGATAAGTAGATCTAATAACGTACCAATGTAACCTAGAACTACTTACCTCAACGTTAAGAATTGTGATATAAAATTAAATATGTTAAATGAAAATTTGATACCCACGTAGCTTATTTTTATTATTGACCAATATTTTCCTATATACTTCATATAAAGTTTGAAAGTGTTTGGTTGTATAAGTAATTATAGTGTCATCTTTTAAGATGATCATTATATAAAATTAATAATATTACGATTAATATTTATACTAGTATAGAACTCGCGCATGCGCGGTATATAGGGTTTTTATTTTTTTTAGTATATTATTTATACTTATTAAATTTGCACCTCATTAATATTTAATATTTCACTTCATTTTATTTTTATATAAAAGAAAAAAATGAAATGAAAAATTAATCGAAGAGAATAAAATTAAGTTGCGATGTTTTTTAATGAATTTGTTTTTTTTTTCATGAAGTTAATAGTAAATGTGTGTCAATTTATTATCTATATTGATAATTATTTTATTATTAAAAAAAATTGCAACTTATAATTTAATACCAATTTTATTTTAATTTAATGGTAAAACCATAATTATGATTTTTTTTAAAAAATAGACTTTAATTATAAGAATATAAAAGATAATAATGAAATGAAAGAAAATTATAGTTGTTACCTTAATTAGTTAGATGCCTTTTGGAGGGAAAACCAAGAGAGTTTTTATTCTCTTAGTGGTAAGGGTGATTAACTAACAAAATGTATGTCTTTATGTCTTTAGTACACTTTTCATTTCCACATTCTTATTTAAAAAAAAAAAAAAACAATAAACTTAGTTCCCTAAGACCTTTGATTATAGAAAATGTATCTGATTTGTTTATTTGAAACTGTTGGTTAT
>VHZZ01001931.1:28813-44198 GCA_009801015.1 Silene noctiflora
TTTTGTAAAAGTTTAACGTTATGAAATAATGAAAAGTCGTCGGTTGTGATTAATTATTAAACTCGCACTATTAACAAAACCTAACTTAATCGGCCCCCATAATTAACTTACTCGATCGAGTAAGGAGGTTACTCGATCGAGTGGACCTTACTCGATCGAGTCCCCCAAGTACTAGATCGAGTACCACACTCCCAGACTCTGACTTAAAAAGACACAAACTTACTCGACAGAGTAAGTCCTACTCGGTCGAGTCACCAAAGGCAGGGAAAACGGTAGTATTACAGCCAAACCCCTCAGGAAAATGGAGGTGGCTACTTCCGCCGCCAGTAGAAGGACTGGATGGAGGAGTCGGTAGATAACGCGACAAAGGAGGTACTTCAATAGGCTCAACATTGAAGTTAGCAGTTCTGGAGCTTGAGCCTCCAACAACAGCCTGAGAGCTAGACTCTGGAGCCTTCCTCTTAGTAGGATTAGGAATAGAGGGACTGGCATCCACCTTCCTCTTGGCACTTTGGAGGATAGCTTCAAAAAGATCGACCTTAGAACTTCCTATAGATCAAGCATCAGGATAAATCAGGCGTCTGGAAATGCCGTCAGGTATCAGGTATAACCAAAAAGCACATAATGCATAAAACTAATAGAAGACATGGTGCAAGAAGATTGTTGGGAAATAGAATAACCAGGTAGCAGGTCAGGGAACTTTCTCTTATCGGCGGGAAGGTAAAACAGCTTATTGGGGGATGAAGTGAGGCCGTCAGAAGCCTCAGGATTGCTGGGGCCTATATGCAAACAAAAGGTAAGAGAGTGAGCAAAGCAAAGAAAGTAGAACACCACGAGAACGTCTTACTCTTGGTCATGATCTAGGTCTCACAGAGATACTCAGCAAGGTAGGGTATGAAATCCTTCTTGACGAAGAAGAATTCTTTGAACCATCGTTCATCCTTTAACTTTTCTATTAGCTTCAATAAGTTCTCGCCACCGCCCCAAGAGCGATAGGAGTACTGACCCTTACCTAGGGAGCGGATTTCAAATTTGTGCGCCAAGAAACCTACGCCAATGTCGGTGTCCATCAGGTGGTTGATGGCGTCAGTCGGCAGAAGTATTCCATGCATAGGGAGAGATTTGGGCCATGGGAAAGTGGTTCGTAAAAAGAAACTCCTGAACCACCTTGGGAAAGGGGAAGTGTAGACCGTACTTAAAGGGATAGAGATACATACAAATCCACTCCTCTCTAAGGCCATCAGCTTTCTTGCCTGGAGTAGAGTGGGGATGTGAACAGTCACCCCGTCACGCAAACCCAGACATTCCTTTATTTTGGAAATGTCATCCAAGGAAAAAGAGGAGTCGCAATTGTGAGGGTGTTTGAGTACGTTATGGGAATGGAAAACCTCGTCGGGTTCAAGGTTAATGGGGGTGGAAGATGAAGATGTTTGGCAAGTCTTTCCCATTTTCAAGAAATTAAAGGAAAAGGGGGTCGAAGAGATGAATTACCAGAAGCGGGGGAAGTGGGTGTCGGCAAAAATGGCGAAATCCGAAGAGCAAAGGAAGAAGAAGAGGAAGGAAGGGGTTTTGGGATTTGAGAGGGTTTAGATTGATTGAGGAGAGAGAGAGAGAGGAAATATTTGGGGGGAGTACTAAGTAGGGGAAGCGTGGAAAGTGTGCCGAAAAGTAGGGAGTAGTTAGGAGTAATGATTGCATAGGAAGTTTCAAAGCAAAATATTGCGTATATTCGTCAGTTAATTTCCTGCTCGTTACTTTGAAACGTACTTTGCAATAAATTAGGGACAAACTATTTGAGCCCAATTTTATATAACGGGCTGAGGAGTAGTGGAGGAGGCTGAGTGGATGAAGGGAGCATGGGCTAAAGGGAAGAAGGCCCAGTTGCCACACAATTAAGAGGAGGAAGGCATATGGGCACCCTGAATGAGAAGAGAGGAAGCGGCCCAGAGGATGAAGGCACGAATACTTAGGGAGAAAGAAATGCTAACCCTAATTAGGGTTTGATGTTATATAAGGAGAGGCAAAGGAAGATATAAGATCATTCACAAGTTAACATAGAACAATCTCATATCACGTGCACTAGCAATAAGCCGTCTTGCCTCTATTTTACTAATGTTATGTAATTTTGCTAGTGAATATCTTGAAAGGATACTATTTTGTATGGATTTTGCGCAGAGCTAAATCTGGTCAGGGTAATGCCTGACAGGATCAACTAGCTCTAATAATCTGTACTGAATGCATGGTAGGGCAATTAATACGAAATGTAAAGCGAATAAAGAAAATAAAAAGACAAACAATTTTGTACGTGGAAAACCCTTAAATGGGAAAAACCACGGGCACCAAGCCAAGAGAAGATTTTACTATGTATATTGAGAATTTCAGTATAATAAGCACAATAATGTATATTTTGTATAAGTATATCTGTAATATAGCTTGGATTGTGTTGTAGTATTCCGTGGTGTGTCTTCAAATCATCTTGGCAGCTTCCTTATATAGCTTGGCTTCAACGGTTAGATTATCTTCCTCATTATGGTGCAATATTCCCTCTTAATGATGCCATTATTCGCTCCTTTAATGTGCTTAATTGCTTGATTTATTGCTGATCCTTTATGATATAATATTTTCCATAAATGCTCTCTTAATTGGTGTAATAATGCTGAAAATGTTCTCATATAATTATCTTTGATCTGGTCAAATATTGACTTTATATTCGACCTATTTCCTCTCCTTGCCTGGTGTCAATCTTGACCTATCCTGACGTTCTTGTACGTAGATAGTCTGGCCAGGGTAGGAAGTTACCCTGAAATACCTTGGAAAATCTAGGCCTAACAGTTGGCCCATATCTCCTCATTATCGCTGGGTCATGCCAGTAATGAGGAGATAACCTTCAATTGAAGAAACTGCTTTGGGACCGTTTGAACGAAATCCAATCAGTCTCACAACAACTAAATGCGGTTTAATGTGACAAGTGTTTAATTACTGCCGCCCCTTCAATTATTGCACTCCAAGATGCAGTTAAAAACCCTTGTTTCACCATCTATAAATTAACTTTCACCTTTCGAATTAACCTTCATCCAAAAACCGATAATTCCTCTGTAAAATTTCCTTGCTTCTTCAATTTTCATCTTCTTGCTTTAACTCCTCAAAATCTTCAGAAATCCTTACTATGGTTGCAAAAAAGAAATCAACTAGAGGCACCATGACCCCTGGTGTTTCTCATGTTGCACCCCCTGCTGAGACGGTTTTTGAAAACCAACCAACTTTTTTAGAAAATCAACCAACTGCGTATGAAAATCCATCTGCTCCTCCTTATGATATGGTATCCATCTTTTACAAGAATTTTGAGTTCAAACCCACCAAGGATTTGAACGATCAACTGTATTTTCCTAATCGTCTCAAACCTGAGTTTGGGAAAATATTGAAGGAAAAAGATGTAATCCCTGCTGATTATAAGGTGTAGATCCCTGAAGACTCCCCTATCAAGGCTGACTGGTCTTACCCTGGCTTGTTCTGTATTCACGACTGGGCATTCAGGGCTGGTTGCAAGCTTCCTCTCTCTCCCCTGATGACTGAGGTAATTAAAAAGATCGGTGTTCCTCCTTACCAACTTATGCCTATGATCTGGAAGGTAGTTTATTCTGTCGAATTTCTATGCAACAAGCACAATTTATCCTTCTCCCTGGAAGACCTAAAGGCTTGTTATTCCCTGAGGACTAATAGTCCAGATAGGGTTAGTTCCAATTCTAGGCCCTCAACCACTCCCCCACTTACCAACTTGGACAGCGACCATGATAAAAATTGGGCTACTAGCTACATGTTTATCTGGACCAATATCATTGGGACTAATCTGGCATATCTGAACTATGAAGCCTGTGTTGGTGGTAAGTGCACTGACTTTTTTCTTTTTCCCTGTAAATGTGCTGCAAACATATCGTTATTTTGAAATAAAATTTTAATGACTAACGAACGTGTACATACCTTGTGTTTGTAGTGGATGATTGGACCCCCAACATTGAGTACCCTTCTGAAAATATTACTGCTTTTATGGCTATTTCTATCAAGGAAAGGACATGGCCATTTTGCTGTGAGGCAGATCGTTTTCCTCGCTGCCTGAGGGCTGAAGGTGATCCCAAGGTGCCCAGGCCTGCTAAAGCTGTCGGTGCTTCAGTCTCTTGCAGTAAGATGCCTAGTTGCCTAATTATTCTCTTTTTCATTTTTGGTTTTTCTTTCTTATGACAACCTGTCGTTATTGCTAATATAGTGCCTCGTATTATAGCTATTAGGTCATTCACCAGGCTTGCCAGATTTGGTATGGTGGATCTTAATGCCAGGCTTGCTAAGGTCAAGGAAGAGGGTTCCCATAGTAGTGGTAGGACTGATATTTTTGTTGACTTAGCTAATCTGCCTGCTACATCAATTGTCCCTGCCACTCTGGTCGTTCTTTTCCATGTAAGTTCAGCACCCCAGAAGAGGAAACAAGACGAGGCTGATATTCCTGCCCTTGTCAGGGATTTTAAGGCTAGGGTGGATAATTTGGATGCTGCCAGGGAGAAGATTAGAAATTTTGATGCTTCCAACTCTGCTTCAATGCTATTAATGGACCCCATTGAGACTTCCACCAAGGCTGTTGCGGCGGTGGGCCATGTTGTTGATCTCTGGGTAAATGCCCTTGGGTCTATGTAGGAGGTACTTATCTTACTATGGTTTGTCATTTTTTATTATTTTCTATTATGGGGGTGTTTTTTATTATGTCTAATACTCTATCTGCTCTTCAGGGTTCAACAACATGTCTTGTCAATGTTTATCGGGCTACCTCATTGGTGGCCATAATTAATCTTTTGACATCTGATTCTGGTAAGCTGAGGTCTGAGCTTGACAATGCCCAATGAGATCTGGTTGCTGTCAATCCCAATCTAGCACGGGTGCAGGCTGAGCTTGATGTTGCCAAGGCTGAGGTTGGGTCAAGTAAGAAGCTTCTTCAGGAGGCTTTGGATAGGAATGAGGAGCTCAACCTTGAAAAAGATGACTTGGAGGGCAAGCTTGATGATGCTGCCTTATATTTCTTCATCAAGGGTAAGGTGGATGCTATGTCTGAACTTGTGGACCAATTTCATATTTATCAGGACCAATTCTGTTGGGCCTGATTTGGCGTATTTGAACTATGAAGCTTGTGTTGGTGGTAAGTGCATTGACTTTTTTCTTTTTCCCTGTAAATATTCTGCAAACATGCCATTTTTTTGAAATAAAATTTTAATGACTAACTAACGTGTACCTTGTGTTTGTAGTGGATGAATAGACTCCCAACATTGAATACCCTTCTGAGAAGATTACTGCTTTTATGGCTATTCCAATCAGGGAGGCCATTTTGTTGTGGGGCAGATCGTTTTCCTCGCTGCCTGAAGGCTGAAGGTGCTCCCAAGGTGCCCAAGCCTGCTAAAGCTGCCGGTTCTTCAGTCTCTGGCAGTAAGATGCCCCGTTGCCTACTTCTATTTTTCATTTTTGGTTTTTCTTTCTTATGACAACCTATCTTTATTGTTAATATAGTGCCTCGTATTATAGCTACTAGGTCATCCACCAGGCTTGCCATATTTGGTATGACAGATCTTAATGCTAGGCTTGCTAAGGTCAAGGAAGATGGTTCCCATAGTAGTGGGATTGATGTTTTTGTTAACTTTACTGATCTGCAATCTACATCAACTGTCCCTACCACTCTGGTCGTTCTTGCCCTAGTAAGTTCGGCAGCCTATAAGCGCGAAACATGAGGAGGCTGACATTCCTGCCCTTGTCAGGGAGGTTAAGGCTAGGGTGGATAATTTGGATGCTGTCCGGGAGAAGATTAGAAATTTTGTTGCTTCCAACTCGGCTTCAATGTTGTTAATGAACCTCATTGAGACTTCCACTAAGGCTGTTGCTACGGTGGACCACGCTGTTGGTCTCTTGGTAAATTCCCTTGGGTCTATGCAGGAAGTAATTATCTTACTATGGTCTGTCATTTTTTATTATTTTTTATTATGGGGTGTTTTTTATTATGTCTAATACTCGATCTATTCTTCAGGGTGCAACAACTTGTCTTGTCAATGTTTATCAGGCTACCTCATTGGTGGCCAGAATTAATATTTTGACATTTGATTCTGATAATCTGAGGTCTGAGCTTGACTATGCCCAAGGAGATCTGGTTGCTGTCAATGCTAATCTAGCACGGGTGCAGGCTCAGCTTGATGCTGCCAAGGCTGAGATTGCGTCAAGTAAGCAGCTTCTTCAGGAGGCTTTGGATAGGAATGAGGAGCTCAACCTTGAAAAAGATGACTTAGAGGGCAAGATTGATGATGCTGCCTTATATTTCTTTATCAAGGGTATGGTGGCTGCTATGTCTGAACTTGTGGAGGCCAGGGCGAGTTGGAACCCTGAAGATAGGATGGTTATTGCTGCTGCCAAATATCCTGACCTGCATAATCTTTGTGAAGATTAGGAGGTTGACTCTCCAGGGGAGTAGGATTTAGATGTTGAGCAGGCCGGGGATGATGATGCTGATTCTACCTCCAAGGGAAAGCAGTAATTTATTTTAAATGATAAATATTTGGTATTGGCCCATCCGGGGGGGGGGGGGGGGGGGGGGATGTCCCAGGAAAGACAATTTTATTTCTATGTTTGGTTTTGCTTGTTGGCCTGGGGGGTTATCCCTGGCCTGGATAATTTTGGTGCCTTTGCCCCGGGGGTAAGGGCTTTTATCAATGAAGCTGGCTTTCGACGCCTGATTTTTACTTATATGGTTATTCTGTTAGCTTGCACTCTTCAAAACCTGTCAACCTGTTTTCTTGTTTTCTTCCAACCTGTTAACCTATTTTCTTAAAACATGTTAACCTGTTTTCTTAAAACATGTTAACCTGTTTTGTTCTGGCGTTTGAAGCCTACGTTAGTCCTTCAACTTCTTACAGTTTACACCGTAGTAGTTGGAGAAAGTTGGAAACCCGGCCTGACTGGAGGGCTTATTTCCCCTGTCTCACTGGATGGCTTGGTATTCGGCATGTCTGGAGGGCTTTTTTACATGTGGTGAGGATAAAACACCTTACACCCTGTCATGGTGCTGCATCCAGCCGGTTGTATAGGTGTGCAGCAAATAGTCAGGTTAAGCAATTATTTCATGTTTGATTGGTCCTGTTATTCACCGTATCTGGTGTGGTTTACCAACTTCGTTATAAAAAAATATATTTAAAAAGACATTTAACAGAGTAGCACTCAATCCGTAAGACTTATTCATGTAACAACATATCATGTATAATTGTTCAGGATTAAAGATATAAACAAGGTTAGTTATACAAGATTCTTGTAAAAATTGCAAATAGATTGCACATTGATCACATAAGGCAGGTACATATTTCAGGCAATTCATGTAGAATAATGCATGTAAAACGCAGACAGTTTGTAATGAATTTTTAGCTGGTTAAGGAAAGGTAGTGCCTACTTTTATTATACATGAAATAATTTCAAATGAGTTACATTTCAGGACCTTGGGATCATTTCTCCTTCTAAGGTTTGGAGCATGTATGCCCCTTGACCGACGATTGAGTCGATTAAGTAAGGACCTTCCCATGTATTGGCCAATTGGCCTGCGGATTTTTCTTTTTTACTTGGGAATACTTTTCGTAGGACGAAGTCTCCTTCCCTAAAGACTCTAATCTTAACATTTTTATTATAAGTTCTTGCTATTGCTTGTTGGTATGATGCTATCCTGATTTTGACAGCATCTCTCAACTCCTCTGTTGGGACTAAGTTGTCTTGTATCAGACTGCTTTTTGTTTCAACGTTGTTCAAGCTGTATCTTGATGTTGGAACTCGCATATCTGCTAGAATTACAGCTTCACAACCATACACCAATGAATAAGGTCTTTGGCTAGTTGAAGTTTTTGTAGTTATCCTATCTTCCCATAGAACTAATGGAAATTCTTCTGCCCATCTGTCTCGTCGTCTTTTCAGCTTCTTCTTTAGGCAGTTGATGACTACTTTGTTACTTGATTCGGCCTGGCCATTTGCTTTTGGGTATCCAGGAGTTGACGTCACCATATTGCTATTCCATTTAGCGCAAAATTTTTTAGTCTTTCTTCCAACAAATTGCGTACCATTGTCACACACTATTTCTGAAGGGATTCTATATCTGCAAATTATATTTGTCCTGATGAAGGATATCACTTCCTTTTCAATGACCTGCCTATATGAATCATCTTCTATCCATTTCGAAAAGCAGACTATCATGGCTAACATGAATACTTTCTGGCCTAGAGCTACAGGAAACTTTCCTACTATATCCATGCCTCCACTTCATGAATGGCCAGAGTGCAGAAATCGAATGAAGTAATTCTTATGGCTGATGAATTATTGGGGCGCGTATCTGGCAGGCTTCACACTTTGCGTAGTATTCCAAACAATCAGTCCTGAGTATCTTGCTAACTAGGCTTCTCCCTCCCTTGTGGTTGCCATGGTGTCTATCATGTATCTCCTGGAGTACTTGCTTGGCTTCCTCCGGTTCACGACATCTTAATATGGTCCAGCCTGTGATCTCTTAAACAAAGTGTTATTGATAATAGAATAAGTAGATGTTTTTATTCTAAAGGCCCTGGCATCAAGCCTGCCCTGAGGTAATATACCTTTGAGGAACCAATCATAATAAGGTTTGGTCTAAGAATTATTGTCGATATTGATAGGGTTCGCCTGTTCAGGCTTGCTGATAGCTGGTTCAAGTAAATGAACGATGGGTATTTTGTCAAAAATAGCAAGAGTGAAATTTGAACCAAGACTGGGCAAGGCATCAGCCAAGGTATTCAGGTCTCATGGTATTTGATCAATGTCAAATGAACGGAATTTAGAGCTCAATTGTTTAGCATATTCCAAATATAAGATCATTTTCGCATCTTTGGCTGTGTAAATTCCTTTCATTTGATTGTCAACTAATAGAGAGTCAGTTCTTACCTTTAAATCCCGAACACCAAGATTTAAGCATACCTGGATTCCTACTATGAGGGCTTCATATTCAGCTTCATTATTAGTAGCACTGAATTCACAGCTCACAGCCTGAGTAATGGCATCCCCTTGCGGTGCTTTTAGAACTAATCCTTGCCATGTGCCTCTTGCATTGGATGCTCCATCTATGAATAGGGTCCACTCTTGGTCTGGGGTTTTGTTCTCTAACTAGTTTACTTCTTTAGCTAGGTCTAATTCTAGGTTAGGGCTGAAATCAGCCACAAAGTCTGCTAAGGCCTGTGGTTTAATCACTGTCCTGGGTTCAAAGCTTATGTCATAGGTGCTGAATTGGACTGGCCTTTTAGCAATTCCGCCTGATAGTTCAGGTGTACGCAGGACAAATTTTATGGGTAAGTTAGTCCTGACTATTATAGGATGACATTCAAAATAAGGACGCGGTTTGGCACGTGACATAATTAAAGCTAAGACATAATTTAAAAGTAAACCATATCTCATTTCAGCGTCTAACAAGCTCTTACTTATATAGTAGACAAGATGTTGTTGGCCTTCTTGTTCCTTTACCAGGGTTGCACTTACCGTAGTGTCCGTAACCGACAAGTATACTAACAGGGGGTCTCCTTTTTCTGGCTTGGCCAGGAAAGATGGAGATGATAGATATAGCTTTAAATCCTGGAAGGCTGCCTCGTGTTCAAGTGTCTATTAGAACTGTTTATTTTTTCTGAGCAGGCTGTAGAATGTTTTACACCTTTCAGAAGATCTGGATATAAACCTATTTAGGGCAGAAACCCAGCCTGTCAATTTGTGGATATCCTTGACAGACTTAGGTGACTATAATTCTAGTATTGCCTTTATCTGTTCAAGTCTGGCTTCTATGCCTCTTTTAGTCACCATGTATCCCAAGAACTTTCCTGCAGGAACTCCAAAATGGCATTTTGCAGGGTTTTGCTTCATATTATATTTTTCTAGGATTTGAAATGTTGTCTCTAAATGCTTTAAATGATCCTCTACATTTTTAGATTTTACCACCATGTCATCTATATAGACTTCCATAGTGTCCCATATCTGATTAAACATCATGTTGACCAGCCGCTGGTATGTTTCCCCTGCATTCTTTAGACTGAATGGCATGGCAGTGTAACAATATATGCCTCAGTCAGTAATGAATGCAGTACTCTCGTGGTCAGTAGGGTGCATCTTTATTTGGTTGAATCCACTATAGGCATCCATGAATGTTAGAATTTCGTGGCCTACTGTTGCATCTACCATGACATCAATATGTGGGAGGGGAAATGGATCTTTAGGATAGGCTTTATTCAAGTCAGTATAGTCTACACAAGCTCTCCATTTACCATTCTTTTTTTGCACAACAACCACGTTAGCTAACCATTCAGGGCACATTACCTCCCTGATCATACCCATATCGAGGAGTTTTTCCACTTCTTCATTAACTATTGCATTTCTTTCTGGTGCAAACTTTCTTCTCTTTTGCTGCACAGGCTTAAAGGACCGGTCAATATTAAGTTTATAGGTAATTACATCAACATTAATTCCAGTCATATCAAAATGTGAGACCAAGCAAACCAAGAAGATTTATTTTAAAGAAATTTTACCAGTTCAGGCCTAATAGAATCTGGGGCGTCAGACCGAACTAGGACGTACCTGTCAGGATACTCAGGGTCAAGAATTACCTGATCTGTCTCCATGCTTGAGGGTGCTACATAAGTACTCCTGACAGGGTATGGTAATTGTTATGAAAGGGACTTACCTGCCCTGGAAGGCTTTATGGCCTCGGTGTAGCATTCTTGGGCTGTCTTGTGCGCACCTTTGATAGTTTCTATCCCCTACTAATCCGTTCGTATCTTGATGCACTGATGATAGGTTGAAGGTACAGCTTTGACATAGTGGATCCAAGGTCTGCCTAGGATTGCATTGTAAGATGACAAGCAATTCAAGACTCCAAATTTTTCATAGGATGCAACGCCTTCAGCATATATGGGGAGGTGAATTTCCCCCAATGTGCTTTTTGTTTCTCCACTGAATCCTACCAAGACACTGGACTTCTTGGCAATTTGATTTTTATGGCTTTAAGCACATCGAGCATGAGTAGGTTTACCGAGCTACCTCCATCTACCAGAATTCTTCACACTGTGGCCGTTCCAATTTGCATGGAAATCACCAGGCCATCGTGATGAAGGTCAGAGATCCCTACTAGGTCACAATCACTAATGGTAATAGATGGTATGTTTCCTGGTATGCAAGGTGACTTTTTTCGAGGAGTCTTGGCTATCTTTTTTGCTGTTGAACTGGTCAGGCCACAAACTTCCGATCCGCCATTTATGAATTTTACTTCGTAAAGTGGGGGTGGGGGAGGAAGATTGCGTTCCTGCTTTTGTTCCTGGTTTCCTTTACTTTGGTCTTCATTTCTACCTCTGATTTTGGTCAGGTCCTTTAAATACCTAGCCTTCAATAGGTAGGCTACTTCTTTTCCGAGGGTGAATCAATCCTCCGTTGTATGCCCTATATCCATGTGAAACTCGCACCATTTGGTATGGTCCTTCCTTGGATTGGGATTTTCTGACTTCCAGGGCCATCTGACTACTGATCCCATGTTTTCACGCCGGTAAATTAAACCTACAACATCAACACTGAAGTTATGTTCAGAAATAGGTGGGTGAACTTTAATCATACCTTGTTGTTCATATGTCAGGTTGCCTTATGAACCATCAGGTCTGGAATATGGGGCTGATCTGTAGCTGGTTCCCCCGCTACTGATCTTCCTATTTGACTTTTCATATTCTTTGGAACTGCAGGGCGCTCCTACTTTGTAGCTTTTGTCTTCCTCTAGCCTGATATAAGCAAGGGTCTTGGCCTAGACATCTTCGAAGGTATGACAGGGATGCTTAGTGAGTTCAATGTAGAGATCACTATTCGATAGTAGTCCCTGCCTGAATGCCTCCACTGCTATTCTAATGTCACACCTGGGAATGGAAACCTTCTCTTTGTTGAACCTGGCAAGGAATACTCTGATCGTATCGCCTGACTTCTGAGTAATTTTGTAAAGATCACTGGATCGCTTCTCCAATTCTGCTGCTTGTAAACTGCTGGCTAAAGTTGTTGATTAGGTCAGCAAAGGACTTGATGCTTCCAGTTGGCAGATTAATATACCACTGTAGTGCTGGACCGGTCATGGTTGTTCCAAATCCCTTACACATGAAGACTTGCCTGAACTCGCTGGGAACAGATGCAGCCAGCATTTTTTATTTATAGAGGGCTACATGATTTCGGGGATCTGAAGTTCCATCATAGATCTTCATGGATGGAACCACAAATTTCTTTGGGAGATCTACCTTGGCTATTTCATCTACGAAAGGTGAATCAGCATAACTATCTGGGGCTGCTTCCTATAAACTAGCAGGTACTCCAGGTATTTTCTCGAATATTTCATTGATTTTCTTGATTTCCTGGACTACTGGCATCATGATGGATGCTGCTGATTCATCAGGCTTATCCTCATCATTTTTAGGAATGTTATCATTTTCAAGGCGAACGACATTTTTAGTGCCACTTCGACTCCCAAAATTCGAGAAGTCAAAATGCTTGATGATTGAGGAAAATGGGGCTCCTGGCTGGATCTTTGAATTTCCCTGAACTTTTTCTAATTTTTGTTTCAAAGCTGACTCAGATTCCTTTAATTGCAGGATCTCGGCTTCAGTCTGAGCCACCTTATTTTTCAAGATTTCCAATTCCTCTATTTGCTGCAAGGCAGCATTCAATTGCTCTTCAACGATAGGTTATGCAATTTTTGTTGGTTTTTGATATTTTTTTGTGAATAAGGGAAAAAATATTTTAATGAGATAGATGCCCCACGATGGGCGCCAATTATTTTGTATGGATTTTGCGCAAAGCTAAATCTGGTGAGCGTAATGCCTGACAAGGTCAACTAGCTCTAATAATCTGTATCGAAAATAAGGCAGGCTAATTAATACAAAATGTAAAGCGAATAAATAAAATAACAAGACAAACAATTTTGTATGTAGAAAACCCTTAAATGGGAAAAAACCATGAGCACCGAGCCAGGAGAGGATTTTTCTATGTATATTGAGAATTTCAGTATAATAAGCACAATAATGTATATTTTGTATAAGTATATACGTAATATAGCTTGGATTGTGTTGTAGTATGCCGTGGTGTGTTTTTAAATGATCTTGGCAGCTTCCATATATAGCTTGGCTTGAACGGTCAGATTATCTTCCTCATTATGGCGCAATATTCCCTCTTAATGATGCCATTATTCACTCCTTTAATGTGCTTAATTTATTGCTGATCCTTTATGATATAATTTTTTCCATAAATGCTCTCTTAATTGGTGTAATAATGCTGAAAATATCCTCATATAATTATCTTTGATCTGGTCAAATATTGACTTTATATTCGACCTATTTCATTTCCATGCCTGGTGTCAGTCTTGACCTATCCTGACGTTCTTATACCCTGAATCCTAATAGTCAGGCCATGGTAGGAAGCTACCCTGAAATACCTGGGAAAAATCTAGGCCTAACAGATACCGTCTCCTTCCTGCGGTCATTTCCCACATTGGGTTTTCCTCGTCACCAAATCCCCTGTGTTTATTCTCTTTATTTTAAGTACTAATAGTGCACACAACATAAATACATGACGATTCACACTTAAGATCACTTTGACCCTAAATTAACCTAATTGGTTAAATATACTAAAACACCAAGGAGAACAAATATATGTTATTCCAACTTTTAAAGACCATTTTGTACTTTCAAACATTAGTATTCCAGAAAACAAAAATGCACAGTTTGTTAATAGCTTTGATCACATTCTTGAGCGAAAGTGTACTGGCACACTAGAAGTGTTCTTTGCCAAAATTAATAGAACTGAGAAGTTGTATTTTTTCTGCAAAGGAGAGAAATAAGGTAGACAAATGATTAAAAGAGTTATGAATATTGGATAGGTGAGTGCCATAGAGATCAATTGAATTCTTTGAGGTATTAAGAGGCATGCCCAAGTATCTGAAGGAAAAAGAGCCCTAAGAAAACCCGATACTCCATAGAATATGAGATCTAACCAGAGGATCAACAGCTTCAAAATAAATTTGAGCTTATAACTATAAAAATAAAATAAAAATTGCTCCCAATTAAAATTTAGTTTCTTCAAATTAATCCCTTATTAGTATTGGTGCCCGGTTCCGCCTAGCGTATCTTTATTTAGGATTAAAATTTATATTTAATTAAATAATACTACATTAAAGTTGCATAACTCATAAATTTATCATTAATATATTTTTCTACGTCATATCAAAATTACGATGAAATAAATTATGCGACAAATTCACTACTCCTGTTATTAATATTTTACTTAAATCGGTTGGTTAGCTCATTATTCATATATACTTTCTTTTGCTGTTAATATTGTTAATTTTATTACATTCGTTATTAGTATTACTTTCACTACTCTCGTCGTAGTTATTGTTAATTAATTATTGTTACTTTCACTATCGTAGCATTAATATTGATAATTTCACTACTCCCGTTGTTACTTCTATTACTTTCACTACTCCCGCTCACAATTTAAATGAGTGATTACTATAATATTACTATATATCCAATGTTATTACAATTATTTTCACTACTAACAGAATTACTTTTACTATTTAGGCATGCAATTTTAAGAGACTTATATATTTCTATAAATATATTTTAAGAGACTTTTACTATTTAGGCATGCAATTTTTTGGAAATCTTGCTTAATTTATAGTGAAGCTTTTGAAAAGTTCAAAGAGTTTCAGAATGAAGTAAAAAAACCAATTAATTAAGAAGATTAAAACATTACGATCAAATCGTGGTGGGGAGTACTTAAGTAATGACTTTAGAGACCACCTTAAAGACTGTGGTATCATACCTCAGTTAACTCCTCCTGGCACACGACAATTGAATGGTGTGGCTGAAAGGAGGAATCGAACTTTATTAGACATGGTTCGATCAATGAAGAGTCAAACTGAGTTACCGAACTCATTTTGGGGATTTGCCATTTCATCTGCTATACGCTCGTTAAATAAAAGTCCCACTAAAGCTGTAGACAAGACTCTATATGAGATATGGAAAGGTAAGGTTCCGAATTTGTCTTATATGAAAGTTTGGGGTTACGATGCTTATGTCAAGAACAGTTCTGACAATAAGCTAGCACCCCGCTCTGACAAATGTACTTTTGTAGGCTACCCTAAGGAAACACGTGGATATTACTTCTATAACAGTCACGAGAACAAAGTGTTTGTGGCTCATGAGGTTGTCTTTCTAGAAAAGGAGTTTATTTCTAGAAGACAGAGTGGGAGAAAATTTGAACTTGATGAAGTTCAAGAGCCACAAAATGAGATGACGGTACA